>JAAAYG020041149.1:7985-21106 GCA_009936455.2 Tomocerus minor
ATGCTGCTTATTATAAGCCTATGTGATTCACATCAATTATTTTAAATTATTCGAAGCTTCATGCTTAGTTGATTTAAAAGATATTTCATTTCAATGGCTAACAGGGCAAATGATAGTGACATGTCTCTGACACAAGGATATAGATGTTTATGGGACATCATTTATTTGTGAAAGTACCAATTATCACTGAACTGTGTGAATATTCGGAATGCAACCATTGCTACATTCTGCTTTTCCATCCCATACCAGAAGGATGGATTTTTGTATGAATTTTTTGCCTATGCTATTTAAAAATAATTTATAAGATGGACTAAAACTAAATAGGTAGCCAGAGAGTTTGGACAGGAGAGTGTAGTAAAGAAAGGGGAGATAGTTTTTGTTCGGCTAATAAAACTCAGAGTGTGTGTGCAGGGATGATGTAGAGGACGAGTGGAAAATTGTGTGTGATGTGAAATGGCTGTGTGATGTGAAGGCGGAAGAAGAGAGTGGGTAGGGGCTGGAGCGGCAGAGAAGAAGATTCGGGAGTGTGTGGGTCTGTAGCGTTGAGAGGTGGAAGGAAGTAGCTGGCTGAGGTAAATAGGGAACTCCCTTGGGCCACATCCGAAGGCAACTTCTTTCATGAATCTTTGGTAACTCTTATGGTTGTAATTGATGGTCACCAGTCTAGAGATGAGCGAGTCAGTGTTGGAGGAAGCGCTGAGATGCTGATGCCCAAGAGAACCATCTCTTAAGTGATAATGGCCTCTGCACTCGACCCATGAACCTCCTTTGATTTCATCTCGCAATTCCAATCGAACTCATAGTCATAGCCAGAGCCTCAAATTGAAGACTAGGGCCATCGTCAGTGGATATGAGCCCTAACGAACTATTTATGTGCGGAGCAGAGAATGGGCAATGATGATGCCAAGCCAAGGCAAGGCCAGGCCTTGCCTGTCTGCTGCGGCTTTTAGGTGTAGCTACATGAAGGTAGGTTGCTAGGTGAGGAAGAGGCTCTGATTGGAAGTGGGGCATGTGCTGGGGCAAAAGAGCAAGGAGATCAGATAGTGACTTTGACAGTGACTAACTTTTAACTCAATCACCGAGGATTCGTTTAGGCTCTTGTTCTTCTGTCTGCTTCAAATAGAGAGCCCTCACCAAGGCTCACTGCTCTGCTTCTGAATACAATTGTCGGGCCTCGTTCACATATAAAGAATTCAGATGTGGAAATGAGAGGATGCTACCTGGTGTCTGTGGTGCTTTGGGTAGGCACAGACTACAGGAAGAAACTCCCGGGAATCGTCAGAGAAAAAAAAAGGCCGGCACCGTGGAATGTGGAGCTCAATTTTGAACTGACGATCAGTTCACTCACTCAACAGCTCAGCTCTTGTCAGCAAAAAAGAGAGATCTCAGTTTACGAGGTGAGAATTACATTAGTATATTGTATTAGAGTGTGGCTCGTATAGCCAATAACCTCGTTTGATGAGCCCATTCATTCTCAATTCTCATCTGAGCATGAATCCTGATGAGCTATAAGAATCTAAGTATCAACAGCTATCATAGGCCACAATGAGCAATGAAATAGCCACTTTGGGAATTTAGTCGCTTGTGGCTGATCACTGAATTGAGTTGTTTCAGTTCACTCTCCTCATCTCTTTCTCCACACACACACACACACACACAGCAACCAAGTGCACTAACGTCCTTAAACTAATGCACTTAAATATAACCACTTAGCAAACTATATTTAGTTCCCTACTCAACACAGCCCTTCTGTTTTCTCCCACATACCTTTCTCCCAGACATATATCTAGTTATATGATGTCCATTAACATTGATCTATTCATATGCTACACTAAAGCATAGCGCGAGTAATTTATAGCCAATAATACTTTTATGTATCCCTACAACAGACTACAAAAACGCTTAGATATCTTTTCCTAACAAGTGGTAAAATTTGCCACTAAGCTCCTCCAAGGGTTTGATTGGTTAGTTATGTCCCGGCATAACACTTTCTCGCTGCACTAAATGAACACGTTTGCATTATGCGATCTATGTTCCTTATAATCCCTATTTCTATATAACGGAATAGAGAGTGGCTGCGTCTGGCTAAATTCAATGCTTAATTAATATAGTTTTCTCTAGGACGTATATCTACATAGGTAGTAGTGTCTCCATTGCATAGCTGATGTGATTCTGTGCGAGTGTTTGCTGCACTTCATGGCGTGATGTGTCATGCGATGCAAGACATGACATTAGAATGCAGGCTAGTCCTCCTATGCATTACAAAGAGGGAAATGAGTGGCGAGAGCTAAGATATTAGATTTTTCCTTCACAGCCTTTCACCACAATTTCCAATTTCCTCGTACAAATAAATTGATTTACTAACAAGGACGTTTCCACGTGAGAAAAAACTGGTTCTTTCTCTTTTGCATGTCATAGCCTAATGGATAGTATATTATTAAAGATCCTGTGTGTGTGTGTGTGTGTGTTATAGATAGTAGGGCGCGTAATAGTTGGTCACAATGTTTGAATTAGAATTGGAATTGGGCCGCACAATTCTGGCTGCATCAGTTTTCATAGCTCCCGACGTCGCCCTATTTGTCCATGCATGGAATTTAGAGAGCTGAGTGCGTGTGAATGTGTTTGCATGTATTTGTGAGAAGAGAGAGAGAGAGAGAGAGAGGTAGTTGGGGATGCACATTTGTGTAGTAGGAACCTGGTAGGTAAATGGAGCAGAGGAGAGAGCGAGTGTCTTGATGACGTGAAAGTTGCCAGAAGCGACGACGGGAGAGAGTCTATGGAAATTCCCATAATATTTCAATTAATGACTGGAACTGACTAATTCCCAGTGTGCAGTCATAAATCATTCTTTGTGAAAGGTTGCTATTGACAAGCGAGTTAGTAGAGAGGCTTTACTAAATCTACAGCTCAACGCCACTCCCTGACACATATAGTCAGCAACGTTTCAAGTTCTGAGCTTTGCCTGAAAGAAGCGCTTGGCAAAACTAACGAACAAAAGCGGAAAGTGATGTCAGCTTGCTGCTTGACAATGCACAGCCCTAATACTCTAATAATATTACTAATACACACTACAGCCATTCACTACACAGCAGCACTCGGATTTTGTTCCCATACCTCACTCCTATTTATTTCCAAACAACTTCGACTTTCTAGCTCCATAAATGTATTTTCCCACTCTGCCTTCTTAAATCACTGGAATATCTAGTAGGACACAGCAATAAAAATCTCCTGATACAAAATGGACTTTTATCCACCTGATACATGTAAGCTGATACATTTCCAAAGCAACGGCTTGTTCCACATAGAGAGACACATTTTTCATTTTATGTACAAGGATTAAGTAGTGCATTATGTGCGAGCTAAGAAAGAGAAATAGTATAATTATGTACGTGTAGCGTAGAGTTTGGCTAGGAGAAAGACTTTTCTCACTCTGTTCTACATGTAAATGTATATAGGAGTAATCTTTCAGAGAGTATTCAGACTTTCCTAAGAATTGCGTCTTAGGAAGGTGGTTGAATGATGTTGTACATATGCTAATCTGACATGCGATATTGGAATTGGTTATCAGGCTGTATTGTATGCTCAGGCCTCTAGTGAAAGTAAGTCCTCAGGATTTTGAGGAGTGAAGTGAGTAGGAGTGTAAACAGATACCTACTTTGAATTTCCTGTTGGAACTAGAAGAGATGTGCCCAACTCTGCCAACTATAGGCATTTTATGATTTTACACTGGATGGAGTTTGTTCATTTCAATCGACCTGTGTGTGGCAACCCTGACTTTTCTCCACTTCAGTTTCAGTTCATAATAGTTTTTCATCTTCCTCCTTCTTCCATCTCAAATAGTTTCGTCGAAAATTGAAGCAGGGGCTTTGAGTTTGGGAAGTGAACTAAATGAATAGTAGTAAGTAAGGAGAATTAGAAGATCGACGAGTAGACGTGTGTATTATTATCAGGAGAGAGAGACTAGAGAGAGTCTCGAGGGTGCGACTAATTGATTCCTCAAGTTAGTTTGGCCAATGAATCCATTGATTGGATTAGAGACATTTTATGTATTTTAGAATAGAAAGAAAACCAGCTGGGCTCACTCCTCACTTCATATACACGGCACAGAATTACAAGGCAGAGGTAGGACGAGCAGAGCAGAGGAGGTGTGGATTTATGTAAAATAAGATACTCACGTCAAGGCAGGAGCCAGGTTTCACTTTCTCCATTTTATCTATGGATACATGCATAAGTTATTACGGCATCTATTTTAACAACTTTCTATGCAAATACAGAGCTTCTTAGTAGAAATGTAGATGCAGACTCATTTTGTTAACCCCTCAGGAAATGAGTTCCTTTCACAATAGTATATACGCAGTGGGGGATTTCATTGAATAGTAATTCCACGACACCATCTCCCTCTTATATTTATAGTAACTCTCTAAGCATGTTAATTCCTATTCAAGCCTCCTGACTCTGATTTCATATTGGCAATAAGAAATAATATCACGAGGAGGAAGGAAGGTAAGTAATACGCTCCCTGTCAATGCTTTCCCTCCTTCCTATATAAATATATCTGCAATTCATACGACTCATATAGTCACTATAGTGAACGGAGGACGAGTATCATTAGAGGACGAGCTAAGACGATAGCAGAACTATGAGTGACATGTACTGTCATCATTTCAGTTTCATTTCACAATTCATGGCTTACAGCTAAACAAAAGGCTCTATTCCTAACGCTTCACAGAAATGCAATTAGTAGGCATTAATCGACTCACGTCCGTACGGCCCTCTTTCTCATTAGTGATAAGAAAATATACCCAGAAACATACTCAATTATTTCCATTAATTGCTTTGTATTTCCTTTCCACCAGGGCTTCTAATCAATGCATTTTTTCCCAACTTCATTTTAACTAACATCCGCCAACTTCATTCAAGGCTTTTAATGAATAGCAATTCTTCCATTCAATACGTTGACAACCTCCAAAAATAAATACACACTATAATGACATCGTTAATTGACATTTTTTAAATGTCGCTTTATTTGTTCAGCTACTAAGAAAACAAATAACTAATACTTGATGGGTAATTCCCCATCTGCTTCAATTCTATTCATTACTACACAGTTGTAGTCCGTCTAAAAGTCCTTATTGTCATAACATTGCATTTAATTTAGTTCAAAAAAAATATTTTACTACCTATGTATTTTAGTTGGTAAATTGGTAGAGAATATTGTTGTTGGCTTTTCGTGCGTGTTGAATGTGCGTTTGGGGTTTGAGTGAATGTTTGTCTTGGAAATGGGTGCCCGTTGCATTTGGAATGTTTGAGTGGCAAATAAAGTGAAAGTCTGGAAATCAGAAGCAATCAAGAGAAGGAGTAAAAAAAGAGCAACAAGGGCAATGCCAATGCCATGCCAGCCCTACGCACTGCTAAACATTCTGTGTGTGAGGGAAGAGTGTTGGAGATTGGTTGCAGTTGTTTGTGAGGCTGGCATTATGTTTCCCTCGACGCGGATTGCTTCTATTGCAAAGGGTCCAGACACTTTATATAGTTGTGAAAAACAAGGAGCTCATTGATTCCCTCGGGAAATCTTGCTGTGTGTGCATTTCTTAGTTCTCGGGCACGACACTTGACAAAATGCAGGACAGGGCTCGGCTGCAGACAACACTTAGCTCTAATTGTGCCGTATACAGAGTAGCCAACAACAACAAGATGAGAAGTAGAGAGCGAGTGAGAGAGGGCTAGTGGCCAGAGCATGTGTACTTAACTAGGCACACATGTCGGGGGGAGATTTGCAGAGGAATCCCATCTGAGAGGACGGGCAATACAAAAGAGTTTCACTTGATAATTCGTGGAATGGAAGAAGGCCATCCCAATTTACCATTTCCTTCATATTGACTATCATTCTCATTCAGCTCTTCCCTTCTTCCTCCTTCACGTCCTTCACTAAACTAAGCGAGGACTCCCAATTCTACATCTTCTCCCTGCACGTATGTATGTATGTATGGATGTGGAGCACCTTCTTCCCTGTCTCCGTGTCTCGATAATATTCTCTTCTCTCCCTTTCTCTTAAGCTACAGCCTACATGCTCCAATAGCTCTCCAACATCCTTTCACCGCAGTGCCATGCCAATGCAGTGCACGCTACATTATCTACTATCACCTTCTGTAATAAAGTTATAGAGCCTTGGATGTCCTCTCCACTTCAAGATGCATGGAATGGAGTATGGCCATTGTAGCACTACATGTCTCATTCTTGTTTTTCCCTTTCTCCCCGTCATCAACACAACAATGCTCTAGTCCCCCACTCACTATACAGCAACTCCTACACACACCACTCCTACAGTCAGCTAAGTGTCTACTTAGCTACAGAGCCTCTATAGACGCCACTAAAATATTCCCGTCTAAATCGTGTTCCTGCACAGGGAAGGAGTAGATAAAAAACAATGCCAACAAAAGTTATAGAGACTGCATGCCTAAAGAGAAAGCATTGCTAATACTTTCTTTTCGTGATTGTTTTCCTTTTTTATTTCCTGCGTTCAGTTGACATGCATGCGTAGCTTTCTATATTCTTTTATTCTCTTCCTTTCGTTATGTAGAGATACAGAGAAAGCGAGAGAGTGAGTAAGAAAGAGAGAGTGGGTATTTGTATGTGTTGTGTAGTTTAACTTTAGGGCTTGGGATGGCTTTACATTTACTTGAGAACAGAAAAACATCTCGAAATTTTCTGACTGAGTCACTTGACGGAGCGTTGACTACTACTAGGGAGGATGTTCAACCTGAAGTGAAGTCATCTCAAGACATTGATCTGCAAATACTAAGGCTCCTGTCGACTGAATTACTACTAGGCACATCATAGCCTAGACAGCTAAGTGAAAGGAGGAGTAATTCCTTCCTCTCTCTCTATCTATTTTATAGAATGTATCTACTTTGTATTATTATTATTATTATGTGTCTGTGTCTATGTAGAGCAGATATCTAATGTCTATGCAAAAGAGAATTAGTAGTTGTGGGCTGTGTAGCATGTAGCATACTTTTCCAGCACTAATGTTATTCCGCTGAATGGAACATCTCCCTGCCTCACTTTGACTGAGTAGGATTGCGGAGGAGAGCGGTGGCGGGTATTATCGGAGTGGGAGAGGAGGATGCATGTGTAGGTGTGTGCAGAGATCGGAGATGTGCCCGACCCTCGCATCACTCTCCTTCACATCTCATCATTCACATCTCCGGGTGCAGTGCCTTTGTTCTCTCCCCATCAACTCCTGACTGTGAGAATGAGAGAGGCAAGGAAAGTCAAAGCTCAAGGTGCAAATAATCCTTGTCTCTCTTGTAATTGGCTCTTTCCTTTCTTGTTTTCCCTTACTTTGCTTAGTGAAGCAGGAAGACTTTCTCACTGCTTTCCCTTCCACCGCCCCAAAGTCACACTACACACACATTATAGGTACATAGCAGCTCTACGCTCATGTACACCATCATATTATATCCTCGTATCGCGCACTTCTGTCTGACTATGATATCTGTCTGGGCCACACCAGGGATTCCCTATTCATCTCGTATAGATATACAGAGGTAGGTATCTGTAGGAAATGTGTAGTAGGGAGTTATAAGAGTGTATCTCTATGTAGCACACGAAAGGAAACTAATTCTCCAGGAAGGGAGACTTAAGTTTTCATGGTAAGTAGCATGAGAGCAGAGTCCACTCCAATAATAATGTTTTCCCCACCACCGCCACCAACATTACAGATAAGGATTCTTGCCAGGCTCAACCTCTTTTCAAAGCATCTGAACTGCAGCCAGTGGGACTCATTCACTAACGAAAAGACCTGCGTTCCGTTCCCTCGCCCTACTCCAAGGAGAACTTGACTTACAGAGCCCTATAACTCCTTTTATACACATTACATATAGCTATAGAGAATGTATCACTTCATTAACAGTTTTCCGAGTTTAGCTCACATTATCCCATTGGCCTCTCCTACACACTCAATGTGATGATGATGTGAGTCTGTATAGGTTTAGGTATGCAGGTTATCTTCTGCTATAGCTAAGGACATTAGCAAATGGAAGTGTCAATATAGAATATTATTATTAGCGACAGACGTCTGGCTGTGTATTTGGCTAAATAATCCATTGTACATACAAGGACATTTGATTTTTACATCGTGTGAGGAGTCGGAGAGTGTAGGGTGGCCTAAGTCGCTAAATGCTCCCATGCACTAATGGGATGGAAGAAAAGAGCGACGCTAAGTCCAACAAAGTAACAGAGCCATTTCCCTTGTTACAGATCATGTTTGTTTTGCATTGCCCCCAATAGGAACATCGCTAGTGACATTAAGGACGCGGCTATGCAGCCCCTGTTGAGTGATTGCAATTGCACTCTGACCCTACTTCACCCGACCCTCGACTAATGCATTCAATTAGATTAACACGTCTGCGTTTGTTTTACTTGAATTATGGAGAAAAGGAAAGGAAGAGCAAAGAGACTGCATAAAAGTTTATTTGCTCTACACGCAGCCATCTCTATTTATATTCTATGTATATGAGTGTGTGTGTCTGTGTGAGAGTTGGAGTGGGTCTCTACCCTTGTCCCTCTTCTACTGGTGCTCCTCCAGATGGATGAGTACGAGGCGGAATGGGATTCAGAGTCAGAGCCAAGATAAGCGATTCCATCCATTCCCCTATGGCCATCACCGATATGGACTTTTGATTAGTCGCTGGAGTGCTCCTTCTCTTCCACTCTCTTCTCTTCATCTCATTTATCTCGTCAGATACAGTTTTATGTACTCCGCTATTATCTACCATTACAACTCCCAAATATTCCCTTCGTAGGCCCTGCCTCATCCTACAATGTAACTATATACACTAAATATGTAGCGACATTGCAGACTCTCTGGGAAATTCTAGCGTAATTACACCATGTTCTCTCTTTCCCTCTTTGAAATAAACAAATGCCCGCAAATACAATGCAACTCCATACTAACGACAATCTCGACAGTGCATTACATACATTTCCTCGAATTCATTACTCAGCACCATGAGTATACGCAGCTAGCGAGATTCTGATGATTTATTTCATATACATATGTCGGCTTTTAATTACCAAGACTCCTCCCACCTTTTCATTCCTCATTTACATTTGCAAATGCTGCGAATTCACTTTTAATTTACGTTTATGATTTAAATGCAAGTTCTGCTGTAATTTTCTTCCCTTTTTATATACCTACATCTACTATCTACCTTCAATGAAGTAGAGTGCGAATATTAATTTAGTCAGATTACGAAATCAATATTTTAAATTTAGGATGTGATTCACAGTGAAAGGATGTGCACTTGTTTTGAGGAAAGTATGTATAAAGTACTTGGGAATAAGAAAACTGACATTTTCAGAGTATTTGGATTATGCTATAAGACATGTGACAATAGAAAGTGGCACTATTGCAAAGATTTCGTTGAGAGGAGTGGATTTAGGATGGTGAGTAAATATAATAAGTGGTCAGATGGAAGTGTATGCTTTAGAATGTAACAATGAGGGGGTTAGAATAGAACATTCCATTTTGTATTTCCATTTTAAAAAGGTTTTTGGGGGACAGTTGCCCAAGTTGTGTAGGAGTATTGTGCTTTTTAGGTTGTATTAGTGTAGCTCCTGTGGATGATATTAGAAAGGCGACTAAGAAAGATAGTTTTAGAGTGGCTATGCCGAGATAGTAGGCTGGAGGTTAGCTATGGGCATCGGTTGAGTGACTTAAGTTCCTGCTACAGTTTGTCTGGCAAAGCTGATGCGATAGAAGTAGCTGACTGGCTGCTGTAGACATGGCTTGGCTGCCTCTGCGAAAAAAGAGCAGAAAAAATGACATTAGTTTTATCATTTCAAAAGAAGAGGATGAAGTTCTTTTTGAGTGGCATCATGGAAGAACCACATTTCTTATACATCCACCTAATATATAATGTAAAAGTAAGTGTGTAGTTGTGTCACTTTCTCAAAGTTGGACAAATAGACAGAGTCTAGCCACGACTCTTCCATTATGCGTACGGGAAAGTGTGCTGCACGTATGTATGCAAGGAGATTGAGAAGCCAGAAGGACATTGGACGATGTACATGACATCGGCTCACACAGGACTTCACAAGGCAACTACTATACAACCATACACACGAACATGCTCATCCCACTCACTCTATTCAGCTATAGCAACACTATATGTAAGGAATGGATATGTGAATAAGGCTAAGAATGCTTATCTGTAGTTAAGGAGGCTAGTGGAGGGAAGTGAGTAAAAGAAAACTTGTGAATCACTGGAGAGCCGAATGAAGAAAACACATTTTATCGCAAACGACGGTATTACTTTAGTGAATGAATGAAAACGTATTTCTCTATTCTCTATCTCCACTTTCTCTCTATATATAGAAAGTTCATGAGTATCAGATATAAAGCATCAGGAGATAGTTGGGCTGGAAATTCTGTCTTTTGTGATGTGTGCCTTACGTAGGTAGATAGTTACACATCGGATAAAGTCATATGTGTAGAGCGTTCTATTTATTCCGGCTGTTCCTATTATTCTGAGATACCTTTTGTAAAAGCCCCAAAATAGACGAATCTATGGAAACGTTCGTATCAATCTAATTGTACTAAACAAAGTTGAATGTATCGAAAAATATTGTAGAATGTCTCGTCCAGGTTGACAGACGTCTTTCCTCTTTGTCCAGCGTAGTAGTTCTCAGCTATCTACAGTAAATATTCTCTATTTTTTGTGCTCCATAAAAAGTCTGGTCTAGTAGTACTAAATGGATATACAGGTATGTTCACCTTTGCTAAAAGTAAACGGGATACGGCGACAGAATTCTCGGGGAAATGCCTTCAAGTGCTAAGTATTGTTGTGGAAATGTGTGTTATTGGATGGAGGTCTTTGTTGAGTCGTTGTGTGAGAATGCAGGGACAACAAACGAGTAATTCATGCAAAGGAAATAACCATTATCGTAAAAATTGAGTCCATGTGTTATTACTTTGAAAGTTTGAATGAAAATTTGTTGTTTAGTGTGAGGGGAAATCTGTCCACAAAGAAAGTTCAGGTAACATTTATTTTACAGAGACTGGAGTCTATAAAAGATTGTAAATAATTGAACAAGTGCACTGGGTGGATGTCGAGGTTGGTCGGAGAAGGAATTTTTTCTTATGCAGATTATGTCTGAGAAGCATACGGGGCGCATAGATAGAGCTGGAGGACATTAGAAGGAAAGGCGTAGAAATGTTGCATGTTCCATTGTGTTTTATGTGTAAGAAATGTGTGCTAGGCTATTGTGGCATAGTCAGGGAGCCTACTCTAGGGCTCACATGGAGCTAAACCCTTGAACTACCAACTCCACTATTGTCCCATAGAGAAATAGAAATTGAGAGTAAACATCTACTTATTGTTAGTAGTAAAAGACATAGACTTTCTTCCTAGTACATGCATAAAACATGTTCCAGTATTTGCCAAGTACATTCCACAGAGCTGGCATGAAGAATGCAATGTGCAGCTAACTAACTGCGAGGGAAATAGGGATACATGTCCTCCCATATAACACTAAATCAGTTTACACAGTCAACCGTAGCCAACATGCAAAAATATAAATGCATATATAATCTGTTGTACAATTCACGTAGCACTATATATGTTATTATATAAATGTATTTTATGGATGAGGAATACTAATCCCCTTTACTTTCTTCTTAATAATATAAAAGGAAGAATGTTTCTTTGCCTCAGCCCCACAGAATTCTTCCTTGTCATTTTCTTTTCATGGAAATATTTATTCCTCATAGAGCTAACATTAGAGAGTGAGCAGAGGAGTTATTAGAAAATGAGCGCATGCCATTGCAATGGAGAAACTGATTCTGTGCATTTAATGAAACTTGTTTACTCTTTCTCAACTTTTTGCATCTTGCCCAACTTTTACTCCTTACTCTCTGTTTATCCTTCTCTGTCTCAGCAAATAGTTGCATGCATTTTAAAAACATAGAGTTTCTCTAATTACTCTAATGAATCCCTATTAATAGACAATCCTGAAGAAAATGCATTTTTCCTCGTGTGTCAGGCAAACTTATTTTTAGTCGCAGAGACGTAAATATTATTTTTAGAACCAATCTCGCCCTACATCGTCAGATAGGTGGAAAATAGGAGTTTTGCGGTGGAAAAGAGTATGCACTTGCGTAAATTCAACGGAGAAAGAGAGAGAGAGAGAGAGATACATAGCTGCGCCATGAAGAGAGAAAAGATTTCTTCGCAAAAGATAAGCTCTGGCTTCTTTGAAATTGGAGAATTTTATAAAAATTCATCGGGAAGTTTGAATGGAGATATAGAAGTGAATAAAGGGAATGAAAATGTTTGAAGGAGATAAGAGGCTGAGACGGAGGAGTCTACTGGCATCATTCCTCCAGAAATAAGTGAGCTACTCTTCTACCACAGCCACACGAACTAAATATATTAAAGACGGCATACTTCCCTATCTCCTCTCTCCATTATCTCACATCACTTTAGAGCTATAGCTACGAGGGATCCGTTCTGGGCTCACATATCTAAATCTATGTAGCCAGCTAACTACTTCTTATAGATGTGCATATTATTCAGTGTCAGCCAAGGAGATAGTAAGTAGAGCTGGAATTCGGCACAGTGCAACTATGTACTGTGGCAAGGAAGTAAGACAACACAAGGCTCCTCGGCTACAAAAGATCCAGTCCCTATGTGAATGTTAGTGAAAGTGGAGAAAGGTTTCGTTAAAATAGCGTCCATATATGTAGAGAGGATGTAGGCACGAGCGGAGGTAGTTCTCTCCTTCTCTCCACTCTCATATCACACGGACAAAACTGCTCTAGATGAAAAGATTCGCGAAAACTAGGAAAATAGGAACAGAGAGAGAGAGAGAAGGGATCCAATTTAGCGCCTACTCCTCCAACGCATATCTCTCTTTCTTTTTCCAGTGTGCTAAAAGAGTCGGGAGACTCACTAGTGGCTTACTTACATTAGCAACGAGTCCCTTTATAATTCCACAAAGACTTCAGCTAGTTCCTCTTCCCTCCCTTGTATTCCTATCTGTGGATATGCGCCCTTTTCTAGTCCACATATTTCTTTTCACTTCTGATGAGCGTAGTTAGAGAGAGAGAGAGAGAG
>JAAAYG020041149.1:21206-39879 GCA_009936455.2 Tomocerus minor
AGAGAGAGAGAGAGAGAGGGAAGTCTTATTTCGGCGTGGCAACATTCTGGACTCATGTCCTCGACACCGCCGTGCACTATTTGTATCTAATGCAATGTGAGAGTGTTTTCTAATGTCCTAATGTTCCATTCCGCACTTACCTTGGACTTTCTCTCCTTTCTCTTCTTCTCCGCCAAGTTCATTGCTTGTGATCCTGCTCCAGGTCTCGCCATTGGGCTAATCACTAATCAGCAATCAGCCTCTTTCCACCGACTGGCTTATTGTTGGAGCCTGTGTGCCTACTTGGCAGTCGGGAAGTGAAAGGGAAAAGAAAGCGCACCGCACAAAAAGATCTTCCTCTGTGGCTTGGCTTAGTTTCCTCGCAAGACACGTGCTCTCAACAGACTGTCTCTCTAAGCCGCCTGCATGCATGCCTCCTACTACTACAAGAGCATATCCGCCGAGGATCTATCCACTTACTTCCTACATTAGTCCTACAACACTTTATCAGTCAAGACTTTGACCAAACGATCAGAGTAAACTTAACTCTTTTACGCTCTCTCCCTCACAAACCTTCAATTGTGAACTAGGCCAAAAGTCAAATTACCATAAAACCCTCACACAGTATTCATAACTCAATTCCCTTCTCTCATTCTCACACTAAAGCCCCAACTGACTCTTTTAAGACGTTCACTCAAGAAGAAAGTGCGCACGTTGCTCCTGCTACAATTTACAACATCTCCTGCCACTCATTCCTCTTTCTCAGCAGTTTCCACGGGAAGGGATGTGCAATTACAATTACATCCAAATACCTCACTTAACATACGGCCCAACTGCCTTAGATAAATATTCAGAGCATTTAACCAACTCATAGAACAGAGTCCTACATACATAGCATACACAACTTCTTTCTTTATTTACTTCAAACAATTTGTAGAAAATCTACTTGCTTTCCCTCCCAAAAAAATCAGTTATGTAATATTTATATAATATATCTTAATATTTAACCTATGCAAATGCAACTCTTGTATAAGCACAACATCAAAGAAAATGGCTATTATATAACTACAGTCTCTACACAGAATACCTAGTTATTATGTATTATGTATGATCTTTATATAACAATACCTTTTTCTGCATAATAAAACATTTTGCGTTTGAAACTTTCGTTGAAGAAAAAAAATTATAACAATAGACGACATAACTATCCTTTCATAACAGTTATAAAAGGAAATGAAATATTTAAGATAAATATGTATTTATATATCCTGCAATAAGACTTCTCTTAAGGAACATGATCCATAGAGCAAGGGATCTCACATTTTAATCTCGTTCAAATTGTGAAAGAAAACATTTTTGAAATATTTGCTAAGAGTTTTATTTTGTGATTTTTGATAGGATGTTTTTTGTATTAAAATAGGGATTAGAAAGCTATGACATAAAGTTGTGTGTGATGATAGGAGTGAGGGGTTATGTAGTTACGAGTATGTATGCCGCGATAGTGTCTTTGTAATCCCAGCGAGAATTATAGATAGTGAGCCTAGTCCCTAATCGTAAGTATTTTTGGCAGAAATCTCTGGAGAAGGGCAGAGCGTGGATCTCCAGTAATTCAAGTGAAGTAGTGTTGCTGTGAGTTCAGTGAGAGTCTGATCTGTCGATCCGATTCGACTATTCCATTTTATTCCCTTCGATTCTTTTCTATGAAAGGAGGGAGATTAGGCGCGTGGAGTAGGTGCATAGTGCACTGTGGTGCAGAGCAGAGTCAGTCAGTAGAAAATAGCAACCCTAAAATGTAAGTGACGGAATAGCGAGTGCTAAGCTGGGAGTTTTGGGCCGGTTGTTTCTAACTGCCTCGTGTTTTTTCGTGTACAGACGTCTTTTCTTCCTCCCTGCCTTCCACTACAATTTATAGCTGAAAGCAACCCTTGGCTATTGATTTCTTCCTCTGTCTATTTCATCAGTGACTCGAGAAAATAACACGATCATCGTAGACAAGAAGAGAAGGAAGGACATATGTGCGTACAGGACTGCCACTAACTCTCTATCCACATTTCCATGCCTTTATATCCCATCGAAAACAATAATGGGAGTGCTGGACTGCAATTCCGAAAATAATATGTACTACATTTCATTTTAATGATTAATACTGCAGGAAATGGAAAGATCCTGATGGGATTCATATTTCAAAATCCTCTAAAGTCCTCCTTTCCACTTCTGCCACTCTAACGGCTGTGTCCTTTCTTCAGATATTAATGTTCAATCCCCATTAACTCCTCTCCTGTACGATTCCTCCTCGTTTACACTGACTTTTCCACTATTGCCATTAATGTCCTTTATTTTCTAAGGCTTGTCATTGAATTGTGTTTCTAGCATTGCTGCTCTCTTCGTCAATTCGTCCATGTACAATCTGCTGACAGTCACTCTGAACTCATTTCGTTGAGTAAATACGTTTCATTCGGCTTTATGTCTCGTTTGTGACGACTTGTTGTTTTGTTACATGAGCATGTCCAGCACGAGAGAATGGCAGGAATATTTCGTCGTTACAGTTTTTAATTTGGGATGTGATCGGGCATTTCAGTCATTATTATTGTGTAAATAATGTTTTATGTCCATATTGTCCATTATACTCGAATAGAAGTCGTTAGAATGAGTTTTAATTGACTAATAGCTTCCTTGGGATAAGTTGGGAGTCTACAGGTAGATGTTTAACAGTTGATTGTGAGTGAGGAGCAGGGAGGTGAACAGATTCCTTGTGTGGGCCAATATAATATGCATTGCTCACGTAATTAATGAAAAGTGGGCTGTATGTTCAGAGTCTCTTTTTTATTGCCTTTTGTCAACAGTCCGTAAAATCCATTCATGCATGACTTTGACATGTCTGGGTGGTCAATAACGTGGAATAGAGAAGTAGACGCACTAGCTGACATGGTGCTGCTGGCTGACCATCCTATTAGCTATTAATAAAACAGTCGAGTGCTGCCTAGTCACATTAAACTTGGATTGTGCGGAGGGAGGCCCAGTTAAGATACATTAAAGATACGCAAGTGTAATGAGTCAGTGCATTGTGCGAGAAAGCAATGAAAAGGCACAGACCTTAATTATTTGATTGTTTATTAGACTTATGGTCACATTAAACGTCCCTACACTCTCTACCCACATGCACAACTCACTCTCTACAAAAATTAATAGCTGAAACAGAAGTGAACTCTCCAGTCAACGTTCATTCCAGGTGGTCCCCGTCAACTTCCGACCTCTGCCTCTTAACTTTCCTTCCTTCACTCAAACTTGTTATGCAAGATATTTCTTGGCCACATTTTTCTCCGAAGATCTTTGCTTTATGATTTCTATGACTGTGCCCGTGAGATAAAATGACAGGGATCTTTGTCGAAATGATGCAAGGCGGAATGTTCTGCATAGTTTCTGGTTGGGAGTGACTTGTCCGAAATTGCTTAATAGACAGATCTATTTTGTGGGAATCTCCCAGGTCGTCTCATCCACTCTCCGTTCTAATCAAAGGAAACCGTGGAAATTATAGGGAAGCTTCGTATCGACCACGCCTAAATTTCCTTTTCCGTGATGGTGGACCAACCAAAAATAACTGCCTCCTTCCACTCATATCAGACTGACACGCAAAAATTTAATCGTGATTTTCTCTGCACTTGTTCCACTTTTATGGGCTCTTGGCGGTCGTATTTAACTCTTAACTTGGGACAAAGTACCAGCGGCACATTGTACCCAATAATGCAATCCTATTTTCCGGAAACTGTATACAGGGTCTACCGAAATCATCGCCACATCTTCTTAACATTCTTAAAGTATTAATTACTACGCAAAAATTCAAAGAAATCTTTCGAAAACAAAACATTATTTCATGCTAATTTAAGAAACTGATGATAGTTTACTAAATTTTTGGTGGACAAAAGAATTTGATTTAAATATCTTGGAAATATTCACATAATTAATTTTGTACAAGTATATGACAAGTCGCATTTCGGCTGTCGTTCTATAATAAATTCTTATTAAATGAAATCCGTAAATATAGCAGGATCAGAATAATTGTATAGCGAGGAGTTCAATTATTTTTCTGTCCCTGTAGAAAATAATATTGCTATATTCATTGTAAACAAGAATAGTGTACATATGCAGTAGGAAAAGTTAACTCTGGCTTAGATTCTTCTTTGAGTGAATGAAATGCAGGCTGTAAATAGAATGTAGGAAGGGAAGTCAGAGAAGGAATCGTAAAAGCACTATTTTATCCTTACGCACTCAAAGACAGGTCCATATAGAGGGAAATGGTTATCTTATATCTATTTATAGCTACGCAGCACGATCTAATAGGCACATGTATGACTACTCACATACATACACGCACAACGCATGAATGTATATAGCGAGGCATGTGTATATCTATTACTGGAACACTGAAGTGTAATAGCAAAAGGAAAGGCACTTTTATTAGCTCGACTTTCTCCCTTTATAGAATTTCTAAAAAATGATATAGTTGGCCACCTAAGGAGGATAAGTAGCAGGATTTTGTGTATGCATTGTCCTCGACTATCGAGTTTTGACTTTATTGCTCAGTTTTACAGTGCACTTTAAGTACGGTCCTTGCATTTTTACTGATTGTCTCCAGTCGTCTAGTGGAAACTTAAATCACGTTATTGTGATTTACTTGTGACAGATAAAAAGTGCGTGTATCATAATGTGCCGCTGTTACTGAAAAACATGAAACACTTTATTTTTATGGTGCGCCGTATACTCAGACTCTCATATAGGACAAAGAACAAAGCCCAACTGCCAACTCTCAGCCGAGCATTTTTAGTTCCTGAGAGCACACACTTAGATATAGAAGGAAAGTAATTCTAAATTAAAGGAAACAGTGAAAGTTAGATATAAAACATCTTAGTGTATTCAATGAGGAAAGATTGGATGTCAGATTGCATTAGGTCACAATGTAAATTGCACAACAAAGCAGTAGCCACATACATTTGCATTCCATTTTCCATCATAATTTATATCTCAAAAATTCCATGTCCACATTTCATCGACTAAATCCTTCAATAGACTCCATTTATTAAAGTTAACCATTTTATCTCCATAACTCATGTACCTAATTTTCAATTGAGATTTAATGCATCATAACTTAGATATGCTTTTAGCTCTATTATTTATTGGGGAAAAGCAATCCATTTCTCTTGCCTAACAAAGACGAAGATGTTGTCTATAATTGACTGTCATGGTATTAATACTCAGACACATCACCTTCCTGAAACCATTCGGAATTTTTTTTTTCGATTTCAAATCAAAATTTGAATTCCTAAGTTAGCCATGATTCAAGTTGGAATTTCCTTTCATCACCATGCAATTTCAATTGAAATAATTCTCCAAAAAACGCTTTTCATTGTCAATGATAAAGTCTGTAGGATTTTTTTAATGTTTCTGATGGCTTTTATAGCTTATTCACTGGAAGTTCTTTTTCTTTTTTATGTAGCTCAAGAAAGGAGGATAGGGCAAGGAGTTGAAAAGAGATTTAGGTCTAAACTATAAATTCTGCTATGCCTAAAGGATGCTATCGAACTAAAAGTTACATTATAGGCATGGCGGTTGTAGTGAGTCTAAGTTTGGAGAGAGTATAGGAAGGAGGGAGCTGTGCAGGGGAACTTAACTTTGGAGATGAGTCGAGAGTCAAGTGAAACAAAAGGCGGAGAGGGACAGGCAGGGAAGGGATGCAAGGGAGTCTACCTAATTGAGTAAACTCTGTTTTTGACGTTTAGTGTGTAAAGTCAGCGGTGTAAATGTGATTGCCGGTAGTCGTGAAGTGTAGTGGAGCTGCGGAGTTCCTAATTGATGTCCCTAGTATCTTTGAAAATGTCATTGGTGCCGAAATTAGTCCCATCTCTTTATTCATGTGTGCAGTGAGAAACGGACTAACGGAGCTCATTAGGACTCCAGCCACCTTCATTACCTTCCTCTCTGTCTTTTAACCAACCACTCTCTGTGCCGGATAAGAAAGGTGTAAGGCAAAGACTCTGCCCCGCCATCATAATCCGTGTTCCTTTGTGAGCAGATCAGAACTTTCTCATCTCATCCCACTCAATCCTCGCTCCTAACCTGCCATCCTGACTTTGTGACCCTACTTTCTCCACGTGTCTCCATAATGTCCATTTACCTTGTTCATAGACATACTCCGAAGCCCGCACCTCTCTCCTTCCATTTCCCCACACCTCTCTTCCTCCATTTCTTTCACAAACCTCTTTTTCCACTCCAATAAACTTCATCCTTCCCTTTCTCTTGCGAATTTTTGCCAAGTTACGCTAAAATGGAAGACTGTCAAAGGAATTTACTACAAACTTACTTATAGTCATACTTGTAGTTCCTTCCTCGCTCTGTTTCAATTTTCAATCAGCATATTTGGACTCCTGCCTTTAAAATATGTAGCAGCTGATAATTAAAAAGATTCTAGTATATCTCCGAGTAGAATGTTTAAAACTTTTAAAATTCCTAATAGAAATATCACTCAACCGTAATTGATGAGTGAGTTTTTTTGACAAAGCTTAACAATTTAAGGTCAGTGGCAGTAGATCCATTTATGTTAGTAGGTACTGTGTATATACTACTATGCTCATTTAGATTATTGAGTAGCTCGTAGTTGAATTGATTGATATTGATTTAATACGCATTTTTCTACCGTTTTCCCTTTCCTAATATTCTCATTATGTAAGATAGAGTGTGTATTGTAAAGGAATGATTGAGAAATACTTGTATTGATTTGATAAAATCGATATAAAATATTGCGCGTGAACGTATTGAAGAGGAAGGTGCTGATATGGTTGGACTATAAGGTTGAATGCAATCAAAGATGGGGATAGGGCATATATGAGAGAGTGATGATAGGCTAACTAATGAGTTTAATAATTCATTGACTAGTTGGAGTTGAGTTGGCTTTCAATTCCATTCTTTGATTTGCCTATACGCATTCTACTATGTCATCGAAATTGAAACTGTGAGAGCGCGAGTTCTTTAGATAGAAACAGAGTGCCTAGATAGATAGATGGGCCTGAGAGTAGGAAGAGTTGGCTGGCGTGGCTTTGGTAAGTGACTATGAAAGGCAATGGAGATTAGTAGATGTATTCATGGCGTAGAAAGGAGGGAGACACTGCTACTATTGTCGCTTCGGCAAGAGTCGACCCTCACCTGAACTCTCATCAATCATCCCTCTCCTTGGAAGCTGTCTCCACCCCTTCCATCATCATACATCCTATAAGTAATGCATACACAGTGACTACTGTCAATTTGATTACACACGCTAACGCAAAGCCATATTACATTATAATTCATATAGATGCTTCCGTCTTTGCCCTATTCCAGTCCCATTCATAATAGTCAAAAGAGCCAGTCAACCCATATCACTTTCACCAAACCGTCAACATTGCAGTAATTTTAAGGACATTCATATACGTGTTGCTAATACATGTAGTCATCCTCGTATATCTTTGTTCGGATAGAAACAGGGATATATTATAAGAAGCATAAACACACAGGGATGATACACTAAGGAGAAAATGGTGAAATATTGTAGAGGGAATGGAAGGAAAGTGGAATGGATGTCATTCTATTACAAAGTAATTCGTAGACAGGGCATAGAAACGCTAACTGCGTATCCAAGTATCGTTGAAGATGAGAAGAAAGAGGAGGAGGGAGTGAGTGCGTCCACATAAACTTCTTAGACTCATCAAAATGTTGTTTATTGAGTCACGTGCACCTCGGCACTATAATAGATGGTAATCGTTATAGTTATAGCGTCGGTAATTGTTTCTGTCTAGGATTCAGTTAGTTTTAAGAGTGTGATGCCGTATTTATATCCCACATGTCCTCCTCCCTCTCTCTTACCGTATCATGTACGTACATAGTCAGAGTTCATAAAAGTTAAGACTGGCGAGAAGTGTTGATGAGGATGGCAAAGAGAGAGAGAGAGAGAGGAGCGGGCAGTGTGTTTCTTATGGCTCTTCTCAGCCTATTAATCTCCTTGACAAAAGTCACTTAATTTTCTCAGGGCCTGAAGAGAGAAAACAAGAGTCAGGCCAACACAGGCAAGTGGCTTAGTTTAGCGGCTGTTGGAAATAATAATAAGAATAATTAGACGGAAAAAAGGTGGATAGACAGTGACGACGGGATGGAAGGGCTACACGTAGCTGTATATAGTGGCAGAGACTGTGTGTGTGTATGTCTATGTGTGTGTGTGTGTGAGTGCGGACTAGTTATTGTGTCGCCTCCCCTCTTTCCTAATTACCTGTGAAACCAGACACCATTCCTTCTCATTTATGACTCTCTTAATGACACTTGCAATTGCTGAAACACATGAGTCTCCCGCCTCACTGCATAACCATTTACTTTAATTCCGTATGTGTATAGTCATGGATGATGGAATGAGTGAAATAGTTAGGAGTGTGTCGGAGAGGAGAAATAGTTTTCGCAGAGAGAGAGAGAGAGAGTTGGGATGAAGGAGCTAGCTCAAGTCAGTGAGTAAGTAAGTAAGTGACTAAGTAAGAGTTCCTGCAGCACTTATGCCAGTGCCAATAAAATATGAGGCACAGCTGAGATGCTGGATCCTGATTCGTAAACACTGTTATTCCTTGCGAGAGTTGACTATGACTGAGCTGGAGTCAACTTCCTCGGCTTAAACAGCCTCCGCCTCTGACGACGAACAAATAGAGGAACGTTAATAAGGGGATGAAGAGCGAAATAGCTCGTAAAATATGAGTGCCATGCAGAGCAGCCAGAGGAAATTCAACTAAAACTGTCTTGAACGGATGCAAAATGAAATGGATATGCACAAGCCACCACAGCCTTTTACTTCTTTCCTACATCTCTCTCTCTCTCTCTAAAATATCCGTGCATCTCTAAACCTTTTGGAGCTGCCACTAGGACTCTCTGCTCTCAGACTCACCACGATTAGTGAATTTTGGAGAGAGAGAGAGGTGGCTAAGACACGAGCCGAGTTCCGGGTATTTTGGCATTTAGAGGAACGACTAGTCTGCCAGAGAGTATTTATTTATAAGCGAATGCACGGGACTCCCAATCCCATAAACTTATATGACCTACCAACCAGATTATGTTCGTACATCATAGAGATATAGATTATAGGAGGGCAGGCCTGTGTCTGAGCCTCTATAGTTTGCAGATAGGACAGCGACCGACACTCCTTTGCAAAGCAAAACAGTCATTACCCTGACAGACGGCTTCGTTGCATTCCCTTCCTCCGCCTTGCACTTCTCCGGATTTTCACTCCATGGAATTCATTTGTGGAGGAATAAGTTATGCCAGCTACAGGGCCGTGCATTTCATCCACTGACTTAACTCACCTACCTAGGCACTGCTACACAATCCAGAATAATGCGAGAGTCCATTCTGCGGAAGTAGACGTGAAGGCTGTGCCGTTGCCGCATTCTCTGTCCATCTCACTCCACGCCACAGGACAGACACAAATATCTGCACTGTCCTCGTCCTGATGCTCATGCCTCCGAATCATTCTACATCTCGTCAGGATTTTAATCACATTGGTCACTTTGGTTCAGACACGCAGCCAATCCCACTCCCAATACATCTCTTCCTATCTCTGAAATACACACCAGTCCACTGCTATGTGACTCGCAGCTTTGCATTTCTACGTAGACACCATAATCAAATTAAAGAATTAGAGCTACATATATCATTTACACAAGTTTGCACAGTAAGATAACTCCTACCTGCTGCTAGTAAATTAATAGAACTTCAGTCTCGCAGAAAAAACCCAACTGAGCTCTGTCTCACGCATGCAAACTGTCGATACACTACCTGCCTTTATAATAACCTGCCTCTCTTCCTACCTCTCTCTTCCATCCGCCTGAGAAATAGTAAACAACATTTCTGTACGGATTGTAAATTGACTTAGAGCGTAGTAATTAACATAAATGAGATGGGTGTTGATAATGACATAGGATACCGTGCTCATTTATAAAATCTGGGAAATTGCGTTTTATGTTTTCTTTGAAAAACGAGAGGGTTTCTCTTTAATTTACGCGTAGCATATATGAATCCGTGCTAATAATCCTGTAGAGCATACTTTATACTTTCACTTTAACAATATTTACTAAAGTATAAAGCACAGTAGTGCAATAAAGCTTTTGGGGACGCGAATGAGAGAAAGGATTATGTTTCTTTGAATATTTTCTATGCAATTAGGTTAGATAGAATGAACGGCAAGGAAACGATGTAAATTGGCAAATTTCTTCCAAGCATTTCAACCATTGGTAAATCAGGGCTTATAATATTTGTAGCGTCTAGGTATATATACAATGGAAGGCTGTGTAAGGATACTTAGTCTCTGCATTGTAATTTATAATTTGCGTCGGAGGACTTGGAAGTATTACACGCGTAGGTTATCTGTGAAATAATTTCTGTGGAGTCTGGTAGGTGAGCGGAGTTTGTGTGGCTATTGTTGAGCGTGCTGTGTCTGTAATGGAGCGAGATCAAGTTTCATAGTTATACAGTGATTTGTAAAGTAAATAGATGGAAAGCAGTTATTAGGGTATTAGTAGCACGAACACACAATTTAGAGATGAGCCTGCCTCACTCGCCTCTGTGGCAATGAATGGAGAGGCTGAGCAGGAGTTTTGATTTGATTTGTATTGGTTGTGAGGGAGAAGTAAATCTTGGCTCTCGCTCTCATTTATTGCATTTTATTCGGCAGATCTCCCGACGGCAGTTGCACTGCATTCCTCCTCTCTCTCTCTCTCTCTCTTTCTGCGTATCTCCTCTCGTGCACTCCTCGCTCGGCAGATCGGATTCCTTCCATGAATTCCCTCCTTTTACCACGAAATAATAACAGTGTATTTTGTTTAGCTATTATTCTTGCTCTGTGACTCTGTTTTGCTACGGGAATCATAAGCTCCCTGGCCTGGGCTGACTCCTATCTGTTGGGATGAGTGATTCGACTTGTCTTGACTATCCGTGCTAAATAACTCCTCGCATAGATTCACTAATGAAGGATCATTTCGGATTTCTGCATCGCTAGCGGAAGTGAGAGCTTGTCGCTCCCTAGAGCTTTCGGCTATCTCCATTCTCTTCTTGTTTTCCTACTTCATCCCTTTTCCTCCTTTCAAAACATCCAGCCATCCCAATGCCTTACACAGAAATACAATCCTAATATATAATAAATGCCTATACATATTACATATACAAGGCACTATATATTTTATACCTTGTTATTTTTATGGATATTGTAAAAATAGCACTTTTGTTTATTTATCTAACCATCACTTGACATTTTATTTCGAAGGTATTTCCAATCTTTTAATCAGATGCAATGGATCGCAATGTGCGGGACAAATGGTGGACGGACATAATAAATTGCGTATTACTATCTGTCCGCGTTCGTGTCCGACGTCTGCTCCTTAAAAAAACTGACATATTGCATGCCTTCTTTCAATTTCCTATGCGTGCTCATATAAAAATTGTAGTTTCCCTGTTTACCCAGCAATGTGCATTAATATCTTAGTATGTTTGTACGGAGGACTGAAATGTTTGAGTTGGTAATTTTAAATGGGTTCTAGTTAAACTGGGCAATTGGGCGCGATAAGCTAAAAACCAATTAGAGCTATATTATTGGTAATGGAGTTCTTGTGTAGATAATGTCTATAAGTATATGGGATATAGAGACAGATAGGGTTTGGTTGTCAGACGTCAGTTAAAGGCTCACTACTCATAATTCTCTAAGTAATGACATGATGTATACCTGCATGGGTTTGCATTGAATATCAAAGAGGTGGTAATAGAGGTTGTACTATTTGTTTGTGGTAGGTGGGTAGGCTACTGATATTTACTTATGTTATCAGTAACTCTGTAGTTTTAGTTAGCTAGAACATATGCATAGACTTGTAAGTGACTCTGTATATATAAAGTGGCTATAGTTATATAGACAAGCATTTACATAGAGCAGGAAACAATTCCAACGAGGAAAGTAAAAAAGAAGAGGTTATTTGTTTTGCTGGTCGTAATAAAGTGTTTGGGGAGGTTTCCGACGATATCCATCAACTTAGGTATATAATGGAGAAACTTATTGCTCTGCCTCAACATTCAACATACGAAACTGCTCTAAATCTAAAAATAAGTAATACGTTGCCTTGTCTATGGCTCTACTGTAGCAGTCTGTGGAAAACTGTATGGTGAAAGGTTCTAAAGGATATAATAATAATATGGGATTCTTGAGTCAATGCATTTCTCAAGTGGAACATCATCCACAGAATAGGAAGGAAACTCACTCACTCACTCTCTCTCTCTCACAATTCATCCAACATCGCCTTCAGTCACTCACTTGTGTGTTTCAGTGCATTTCTATTTATGAACACATTGATTCCAGCAGGACTGCCATACTGTATTAATAGAACCTCCATCCAATATTGATGACGAAGCAAATGGATCAGAGTGAGGGGTCATAGCAATACTCATAGCTCACACACAATAATCCTAATACACATCGAGAGAGAGAGAGAGAGAGAGAGGAGAAAGTTCTGGGAGGGATCGATGCTAACAGACAAACCATCTTAGTTCCTTGTCCCTATTTTATTTAACTATCATGAGGAAAAACAGAAATCAGGATGGGAGATAAGCCGGAGTCGCCGACTGGCCAAGGCAAGGCAAGGCAGTCGGCTCTGAACTATTTCTGATCCGATTGACTCTTTCTCTGACTCTAATGTATTTCCATGAGGAAAAGACGGGAGAGTGCTGCATAGTAAAAGTGGAAGAAGGATAAAGGGCAGCGGAGGAAGGAAATAGAAATGCGTGCGCTCAATAGTATCTCGATTCTAATCATATTCCTCTTTCTTATATGAGCTGTGCATGCGAGGCAGACTCTGATATTCCTATTGAACAGTCGAGAATATTAAAGCCAGTTCAAATTCATTTATTGTTAGTTTCATCTTAAGATTCGTGGCAGTTATGAGAGAAGTTGTTTTTGTCTCGTAATGCTGACTGTGCGGAATGGAAGAGCCCTGCCTTGCCCACGCTTTGAGCTCACTTTCCTCCTCCTCTTCTTCTTCTTCTCTTTCTCCGTCTCTAGAGAAAGTCTGTGTATAAATACTATTTATTTCTGTAGTGCACTTGATGTGGAAGTTGTATTATTTGTTTTGGCTATAGAGCCGGATACCTTGTGCTAAGCTATGTTATTAGTGTGTAGAGCTTGTGTCTTAAGTAAGTGCTCAGTTAGGATGGGAGGGGACTGCGTGAAGGAGGAAGTTGGGAGAAAGTGTAGGCTCTATTCGTATCCAGGAGGTAGAGCGTGAGTAAGTAGACGTTTCGGATGCCGAACTCTAAGGGAAGTTGAGCAGGGGCATGCCAATAATATTTATTACTAGATTTCTCTAGCTTACACACTTATAATATTGCATTGTGCGAGGAGTTTGGACAAAAACGTACATGGTGTGGGGTGACCCCTGCCTTGGAAATCGCTGAGGTGTGTAATAAAGGCAAGTGGAGGACTTATGGGAAGGAAGTAGGGAATAAGTTTGAGGATTATAGTATTATGAAGGTGGATAAAGTAGGAAATATGAATGCTATCATAAATAGAGAGGAGAAGTGAACTGAATTGTGCTAAAGGGATGCATATAGCCATAAGTAGTGCATGTTACTCCGTTCCTGTGTGTGTGTGGTGGGTTATTTTATCTTAGCAGCATTCCTTTGCCTCCTCTCTCTCTCTCTGCTTGGCCACTTGAGTTGAGCTTAGAGCAGCAACTCCTACTACTTACTTAGAAATGACAGTTCTGTTACTCTCCGAGCACTCTGCCTACTAACTTTCCTAGGGTAGATGAGCAATAGAAACGAACCCACTCGCATATCTCTATCTTGAATACCCCTACTATAGTTAGAAGTGACATTGAGCAAGATATGCAGCTCTCCCTATACACAAACTACAGATACTCGCCCTCTCTCTCTCTCTCTCTCTACGCACCGAGTAATGGAATGGAAGGAGCTGGGATTGGAATATTACAAATATATAAAGCGGATGTAAAAAGTCCGTAGACGTGAAGTGAGTGAGTTCTGAGGGAAGCTTAGGCCGTTGCTTCCCTCCTAACAGTGGGATATTATGATAGGAAGTGGAGGGGAGGGCAAGATAGGAGTTGTACACGAGAACATGGCAAGTTTCTTCCTGTGGGAAAAAATGGCTGGTGTGACAAGGAACTAGAAATGCATTGAGGGCTGACTCCAGCAACTATCCATAAATGTCACGAGGAGGAGAGGAGGACTCTCCTTAAATGTCCCAGAATGTCACAATGCTTTTTGCGCTTTCTTGATCCCATCTCCCTTAACTTCTTAATGGATGCATCACAAGTTCACAGACTTAACTCTCCAAATAACTTTACTAATAGATATCTACGTCACTGAGCATCCAATGATGAATCCCTACAAGTTTTCCACTTTCAAACCAAAACAATCACTTCCTACCAACCGCACTACGAACGAAAAACCCAACCAACTCACAAATAATATTCCGCTTCAATACTCCGTCATTCCCCGACTACTTATTTAACAAATCACATTCTTTATACTATGCCCCAATGATGTGCAGCATCGAACAATTTTTTATACTTTCTTAGCCCTTTTCAATACTTTCTTCTAGAACTCACACCTTAAAAATATTATCTTATTTCACATTTTGTATCTATAATTACGTAGAACACTAAATTTCCTATAATATTTAAGATACTATTACTCCATATATGATAAAATAAATCACAAGTCACTGCGCAAACTCGTGCAAAAACATTTGTATCTGTTTATTTATAAAATAATGCAAAGTGAGATAGGATCACAAGTTTTGTCTAATAATCATAGGAACAAATGTGTAGTTGAATGTTTTAATTTTGTTCATGGAAATAAAATTGTTCGGCAGTTTTGTAGAGAAGGAGTGTAGTTAAATAAATGCGTAGAACGTAAGAGAGATTCAAATACCACCAAGATTTATTTTTCTGAATTATGAAGGTATTTTACTGCGAGGACTTTTGAACCGCCGTTATCTTGGAATAAAAACAATTTGGGTGTGCTTAGAGTTGGTCCTATTTGCATTGGAGCTATAGCTACGGTAGACGAGCATGCACACATTAGAGAGTCTGTTTCCAAGGCGAAAGAGAGAGTCAGAGAAAAAGAGAGAGAGAGAGAGAGAGGTTTATTAGAGCCGAGAGTCGTGTGTCTCGGACTTTCTCCGTATATTCTTTGTATTCCCTGGAGTCACGCATTAGCATTCATTCACCTTGGCGTCTTTCTTACTCTTAGGTTACCTTTAGTCGAGCTGCGTCTCCATTCTGTCTGTCTTCTGTAGAATGTACATTAGGTTTCCTTATTCTTTGCTCTTTCTCTTCAATTTCGTTTGTATGTTTCACAAAGAATAAATAGAATTTCACCTCCTCACTCAAAATTCAAAGTAAATATCTTATTATGTAGGTAGCTGATATATGGTCGTCTACTAGGCGGAAACACGCGTCTACTTACTTATATGCACATTTTGGCAAAGGAGGCTGTAGCTAGGCAGAGTTGTCGCTTGTTGTCTGCTACTCAAGTGAAAGAAGGCTACCTAGTGACATCGTATATCGTAGAGGAAGGAAGAATGTCGAGTCGAGTGTTCATGTAGTTGATGTATTGCGCCTTTATATAATGCTCGGTAGATTTGATTCACATTTGTGTGTCTTTCTTCTATAATCATCTCCTTGGCATTTGCCAATTTGTTCTGTTTTCATCTGCATGGCTTTCTCTTCTGGCTGCTCCTTTATTATTATTAGATGGATGGGGCTAGGCCCTTTCTTGGAATTCGTTTGAGTCGCACAATTCCTACTCTACATATCTGCAGGAATATAGTAAGTACAGAGGACTTAGTCTTTCAGCACTTACCATATCATTGTTTATTTACTTGTGTAGTAATTCCCCCCGTCAATGATATAGCGCACTATCACAGTGGTAAGTGTCACACTTTTTAAAAGGCAGATCATCGGATTCCTTTGTACGTAATGTAGTAAGTAGAAAGTGAGAGAGGAGAAAGTCTCGGCAAGGAAATCCAAAAGGACTAGTCAGCAAAAAGCTTCTTTCTATCCCTAGGAAAAAGTCGGCCTATCCTTTTCCATTTACCCTGCTCTATAAAATATTCTTACATAATCGTAACAATGTATTATTCGTATTTCTGATGGGATGGCATTGTGTTAGGAGGAGGAGAGAGTATTTTAGTTGCAGAGGCAATAACTTCACTTCTATCTCCACTATCTGTCTCTTCATATTTAATCTGTGGTGAAGTCTAATACTATAATAACGTTGATATGCTCCGTGCCGCAATGTAACCGCATCCTGTGTACTTTACTTACTCATCTCTTTCTCTGAGTTGCAATGGCAAGGCAATCCGGCAGAAATCAACTCCTACCTACATAATTCCATATTACAGACAACAAAGTATCTAGAGCAGATCCAGCCCAGCCACGGACGGAAGACAGGGAGACGAAACCAGAAGAGGACTGTTCTGTTGATTTTCCAGCAGCTTCTGCTCTGCCTGTCGAGAAATGAATCCAAGTTAAACAGCAATGAAAATAATTCATATAGAAATGCAACTGCGTTTTCCTGGACTCCCTTTCAACGCCATAGCAGACCAGGCAGCTCTCTCTCTCTCTGGTCTCTCTCTCTTTGGCTTTCTCTTCCTTTTGCTGGAGGATAGGGAAAGAGAGTGAAAATTTTGCGAGATGCAAATATTTCTAATTTACTCTCACTTTGTTGATATAGCCAGTTGCTATTCATTTAAAATATGTATTATGAGTTCGTTTAATACGCCGTGTTAAAGAGGCAGAGGAGAGGATAGAGAAAGTAAGTAAATTCCAGTTTAGTCAAGTCGAGCCTGATGTGATGTGATAAATAATTCCTGGAAGTGTGCCGAAAGTTTACTTAATTCCAACTTCTAACAATGTGTAATCCTGAAAGGACGGGAAGTTGTCTCAATCTCAACGAACGAGCAGTGCAAAGTTGTTGAAAATCCGGTGCATACAAACGGAAACAATAGAGGAAGGCATGGAGATAGGGGTGGCTTTAGCAGGATTGATAAAGTTCTTAGCTCTGCCTCCAACTCCCATATGTTCCTCTAATTCTCACCTGGCTCGCTATAGCCCCGCACTCCCGGAGACACACTTACACACTCAGCCAACTCTCTTCTAACCTTAATTTTGATCCGATAATAGATTTGAAGGAAGGAGCAGGCAAAGGCACATCGCTCCACCACATATCGGCAATTCCGACTATAGAGGAAGCTAAATAAATCTAGGAGGCACTTTCTAAGAACGTGTTTGCCCTTCGCTACATTCCATCTCTCTCCCTCTCTATACTTAATATATTAGCTCTATACATACGTATGTACATAGCATTTTGCTTTGCTCGCATTTTTGACCTGGCCCAATTATCGATGTCTGATCCAAATGACGTGGCACTCCCTCGATCCTACAAAAAGTCACAGAAGATCCCAATCCGAACGTTACTCCTATAACTTTTCCTATTCTGTAGTCAACTCACGTGTACGACATTCTCTATAGAGAAAACTGCTGAGGAAAAGGAGTCCTCTTCCTCCTCGACATTCTTACACTCTCTCCCTCTATGTCCACATCGTATACAAAGAGAGTCTTATAGGCCAGTAGCCCTCTACCTATTATTTATTCCATTCGTTAGCTCTCCTCCGAAATTTATAGGATCATGCACTCTCTCTCTCTCTCTCTCTCTAGATAAAAAACTACGGACATACGTAAGAACATTATGAGGGAATAGGATAACTTCCTATTTTATTTTTGCTCCGTGGAGTATAGCTACACTTTTACTAAACACGCCATTTCCCTGAGAACGAAATTCTGCCTCAATTCGAGAAACAGAGAAAGCGACCTAGGAGACAGAAACAGCCAAAATCAGCACACAAACGCAATAGTGCTATTAGTGTTAGCTCTAGGTTAGCATTGCAATAAAAAAGGACTCCTTCCTTCTTCAACCAACTTAAACAGCACTGGGCCATGCCGAGCTTGGCAACTTTCACGCAGAGAACTCCTCCACGCACTACTTCCCCAAAACTTTCACCCAAAAACATGCATATTCCTGGCCAAATCAAAATTATGGGAAATTTTTGGATCTCATTACCATCCTCCCAACTCAAAATTTTGTGATAAATGAGCTTTCCATGGCCAAATCCTCAACGTAATTATTACGGGCTCAGCTCAACGGCGGACTAACTTGAGCGGATATTAAAATGGTGTATGGTTGTGAATGTTTGAGCTGGGGTCCTAACCCGCTCTTTTGACTCCATTTTATTTTATTTGCTAGATAATTTGATCTTTGTCTTGCGCGAGACGCTATGCACCTTACTTTGATAGATAAAAGCCACCATCTCCCTCTTTTCTTATTGCTTTTGTCACACATTCACACCACTACTTTCTCGACGCCTACAATCCTCTCTGCAGACGGGATTTATTCTTTGAGAAGGAAATTACTTTGTGCTAATGCTAATACCATTCCTCTGAAAATAAGCTCGTCCTATTAGTGCACTATATCCATCTAATATTCAAACTTCAAGATAATCAAATTTCCTAATATTTGAATTAAACATATTTTGGCAGCTATTTTAATTGGTGTATTATTTGTATTTTTATGTAACTGT
>JAAAYG020041172.1:0-12998 GCA_009936455.2 Tomocerus minor
TACTTCAAGTCAAGTTGCATTTCCTCACTATAAATACTCACAAGGGTCAGTGAGAGGTTACACTTTCAGTTCACTTGCAATGATTGCATGAATGGGATACACTTAGCATGGCAGTTTTGTTTTAGGAATGAATAGAAATTGAATCAACCACTCTCCTCAGTACGACTACCCAGAGTATTTCTCTCTATCCAATGAAATGATGTATTTGCAGTGGATTGAAATCCATCGGTGGGTTGAATAGACCTTGCAAAGTTGAAAAAGAATTCTGCGATTCACAAAAAATATTTGCATTTTTCAAATATTACTAATTGTTTTGCAGTTTGTTGCATGATGAGTATTTCATTTTCCAACAAGACGTAAATTAACCAATATTTTATTTCTTGGATGCTTAATTTATTTACTGATAAGTTAAATGAGAACAACAGTGACTCAAAACATCTATATGTATTTGTCGGGATACACTTTGCCTTGTCAATTTTTACTTTTTATTTTATTCTGCATCAAATTGGAAATCCCTGAAGTGGACACCGAATACATTGAACAATGCAATCGGGGGCAAATAGTGTGAAAATAATTTGAAAAAAGTTATTTATAGAACGTAATGACAGCAAAAATAAAAATAAATTGCACGTAATAATTTCCTTTAGATTGATTGCTATCAAATTTTCAACATGGAAATTATTGCATATTTGAGAAAATAATTGAGCGCAATATCAATAACCAAGCTACTAATCGTTCAAACAAGTTGGTTTATTTTTTTATTCACTGAACATAAGTGAAATCTACAATGAGTCGAAATTTATTTCAATATTTCGTAAAATAAGTAATTAAGAAATTATTTTTGTTCAACTACTAACCTTTTAACGTGGAGTTTTAACTTTGAAGGATGAGTAACGGGTCCTCATATTGAAACATTTATAAATGTCAGCCCGTGTAAGAAGCCCAAAAATAAGCCAAGGACATAAAATATTGCATCCATCGTAATCAAAGATTAGCGTTGACTTTATTCTCCTACATTTTTGAGCAACACCATTCAAATCAGAGGTGAGTGAGTCTAATTGACTTTCGAGTTGAGTTGGGAAAGAGCGCTCACTTTTTTAGCAATGAAAAAAGAGTTGAGACTCGATTGCAGATTCAGGGTAAAAAGGGAAGTGACTTCTGCTCGTCTCTCACTCTAGTTTTTGCTTTTGTTCAATGTTATTCCTGTTTGGTTTTGCTTCATTGTATCCCTTAAAGTAGTTTTAAGAGCTGTTATAGATATACGAACCATTTTAATTATTTATCTAGTTAATATTATGGGTGCAGTGTGAAACTACAGTCACTACTAAGTCAATTCATACGATTTCAAACGAAATGATACCCGCCGGAGTTACGATAATCACAGTTGGAGTTTCACACGAGAAATACCGAAATACATAGTGTTCTTTTTCGTTACTTAAAATGTAAGGGTCGACTTCGAACAGGACAAGTCAATAAAAACATTTCGACTGGAAGAATATTGTTGATAGATAATTAAAATTATATAAAGTTATAAAGGTGAAGTTCTTTTCAAAAACATTCCAATTTTATTTGTTGCGATATTGTGCAGTCGACATTTTTACAGTACAAAAATATAAACAATTCAATACAATTTTCAAAAATTACCGTATTGTTTTTATTATAAAAATTGCTTAAGCATAGAACTGTTCTACATATTGAGATAGCTATTAGAGCAGATAATTTTTTGAAGGCCCTTTTAAAAGCAATATTTGGAAAAAGAAAAGAGGTAAAACTAAAGGAACAGGATACACGCACACCACATTACTTTTTCTAAAAATACAAAAAATTTATAATTATTTTAATTAGGTACCTATACAAAGTGATGATAGCGACTAGATTAATATGAGTAAATGACTGTAGTTTAGACTCTTATTTTTACACTCTTTGTCAGGATAATGAAATGTCAAAAATTATTGTATTCTTTAAGTATAAAATAGCTTAAACATAAAACTGTTTCGCATATTGGTATAACTATTAGGGTAGATATTTTTTAAGACCTTTTAAAAAGCAATATTCGGAAAAAGAAAAAAAATAAAACTAAATTAACAGGGTACACGCACACTACATTACTTTTTCTAGAAATACCAAAAATTTATAGAATTACTTGTATTATAGTTAGGTACCTATACTAAGTGATGATAGGGACTAGATTTATATGAGTAAATGACTTTAGTTTAGAGTCTTATTGTTACACTTTTTGTCAGGATAATGAAATGTATCATAAAAAACCTTAGAGGGTATATTACTGTGTAAATTAAGGTTTTTTGCGGTGTACTTGGATGAAGTGTAGGCGATATTTTCCTAAGTTGGAAAAGTTCAACTTGCATTTTTTGCAACTGAAATTATGCCTCAAAGCTTTCTTTGTCCCAGCAGGTTCATCCGTATTATTATCGACTGAGTCATTTCTTTGCAACTGGGATCTATCATCCACTAAAACATAAAAAGATCAAATACACTTTTAGTTATATGTATATTCTCATGTTTTGCAAAGAAAAAACAAACGGTCTTACGATTCGATTCAGAAGGAACTAAATATACTGTAGACAAGCTTTGAATTGCTCGAGTTTTACATGAGCCAGAAATATGCTCGGACGAAGTTCCTGGTGCGATTGCATTTGAGGAGGAGTTTGTAACAGAGGCGTCAACCCAAATAGCTTTTCCGCTCCCTAGTTTGTCAACAAGGATATTGAATGGGTGTTTGCAGACTTGACATTTTGAGGGTTTGCCTTCCCTTCTACAGTTTTTAACATAATTCAATAAACATTCGATATGAGCCTTATGTCGACAGGATGATATAATTTCACCATCACTTTGTGCAGGAAATACGTATGTTGACGAGGAATACTGCTTGCAAAAACAAAGATCTATTTTTTCAAGAAAAATGCGGAGATCTTTTAAATTGTTTCTGACACGTTGATTCCGAATGTTTATGGCCTGTCGAACAATAGAAATAGGACATTGGGATCGCTGAGCTGTACTGTCATTAACAGGGCTACGCAAGGGACGCATTTTAACGTACATTAAACACTTTCGGATGAGAAGTAAGTAAGGAAACAAAACTTTGCCGGTAGCTTAGAGCACTTCGATTTGTGGAAATATAATCATTCACTATACCTTTTACGCGAGTATTACTTTCATACAAGTGACAGTAAACTGCAATTTTTCCAGCATTTTCTAAGTCGACCTTTCGGGATAGTGAATCAAAGGCTTCTTCTTTGAGACAGTGTAATTCATGTAGATGAGTGAATTGAATAACTTCATACAAGTTTTCAATATTTTGAGGCACTGTAACTACACCAGTGTAAATATGATTCAGTACATATTCCATTGAAGAACCACAAATGTAATCATATTCGCTTAAACTATTGATGGCTTCCAGATATTCTGAATCAAAAATACGCCTGTATACTTCACTGGATACGCTTAATTGAAATTTGTGAACGAAAAAAGTTTCTTTGTTACTAAGAACTGACTTGCATACAATTTGATAGTCGCTATGGCAATTCTTCTTTAAGGAATTTACAATTTTTGAATGGAATTGTTTTTGGGACTGACACTGTCTATCACTAACACAAAGACAATTGTTTGTTTTCAAATTTGCTAACGGTGTTGTTGTAACATTTAACTCACCAACTATTTCCACAATAACGTTAATTCGTAAATTGTTGTCAATCAAGTAAATATCATTACTATCGAAAAAATCTACTAAGGGTATAACGCGATTAAAACCATAACGGTTCTGTACCGACTTCAATCCAGGAGTAAAATTTTGATAATTTTCCCAACCTACTTCAAAAAGTACATCTGAGCCTTCAGTTACAAACTCAACTGCAAGCTTTACTTTTAAAAAATCAATATTATCTAGAATTTTTTCTAAAAACATCCAAATGTTCAAAAATCCATTGCGTCCTTCAATTAAAATAGACCATTCACTTTTGCGATTAATTTCCTCACCACAGATAAATTTAAAAGGACTCGCAATAGCTCTAAAGTTTAAATTGGTGTCTTTATTGCACAGAGCTGGAAAGTTTTCAACAAAATACCTCAAATAAGTTATCTGAGATTTCTCCTTAGTATGTAAATATCTTTGACTCACAATATGTTGATTCATTGTTTATTTTAAAATATCCATATTCTCGAATGAATGTGATTAACATATTTCAATTACAAAATGTTTATAGTAAAATCATTGATGTCGAGGTGATTCATAAAACTTCAGATGGTTCTTTAGTTGTTGCGTATAAGCATTATTCTTCATTCGATAGTTGTGGGTATTAATCGCTTTCTTTACTCGATATCTTAGTTTTTCCTGGGGGAATTTTGGATGGGTCTAAATTATATAAAGGGACCTTAATGGATTTATTATCCAATAGAAAAAACTCTTCAAATTTTCGTGGAATAAACTTGATTTTTTGACGATTTGTGGATGACCGTTTCACAGTTAATGTATCCAAACTAAAGGATGAAAAACAATTGTAGGTCTACTCCGAATAACCACCTACCTCGATTTTCTGAAATTGAATTAATTTTGTAGTCATGGAGGGCAGGCAGGGTAGCGAAAAAGTCACATTTTATTTTGAACTTGTTGATAAAACGAATTAACTTTTAGAATTTCGTGTTGGGGTAAACGAAACACAGAACAGCTTATTTAAATTTAAAAGTGGTAATTTTACATCCCTGACCTCTTTCCATAGCTACAAAACTTATTCAATTTCAGAAATCGAGACAGGTGATTATTCGGAGTAGACCCAGAATTATTGTCGTCAACAGAAGTATTTAAAGAATTAATATTGTCACGTTCACTAATACTGGCACTTGAATCGTTGAATTTTACGCAAATGGTTTTAGATTCTTCACGGCGTTGACAAATGTTTTTCACAAAGTTAGATACGGAATCTACGTATTGCTGTTGTAAGGAATCAATAGAGCTACTTATTCGTATTCGTATTTCGTATTCCAATGATGGAATGAAAACATGAAACACATAAACTACACTGAGGTTTAGGGACAACAGAGTCAAGAATCTCAGAGAGTAAATAATTATAGCAGTCTTCCACTTTCTTATTCGAATAAATTACGGAGGAGCCTGGATTGGTGTGACAAATTACACACCATTTTGCAACATCGTCCATGTTTTAAACACTTCAATCTATAAAAATATAAAAATATCATTTGAAAATCAAACTGATTAAAAGAGTTATAATTGACCCTAATTTTTTCAAAAAATAAAGAAAAAATCAAAAAAGAAGGAAAACACATCCTTTAATGTTTAGTTTAACGCGCTAAGCGAAGTAAATGGACATAATGTTTCATCTAAAACTTGAAATAGGATTACAATAAATTAACTTCAAATAAAATAAATATAGTAATAGTTAAATGTATCTTTTAATTAGTAGAACTAGGATCATTTGGTACCATTTAAAAATCTACAAATTTTTGCAATATAAAAAACTTTGTCAGATATCGCTTAGTGTTGTCGAAAATTTATTTACAAAGCACTGGTAATTACGAACGAACATACATATACGTAACTCTTTCATGTCAAAAATGAGTAGTTACTGTTGACTTCACTTTTTCGTGCACCTTTCTTGACGAACCTGTAATTTGACCTGTCACTGATTGACTCAATTTATTTGAAATACACTCCTCTGATTGATAATTTTATTAAGATTTTCTCCGGGGTCAATTTTCATTTCTTGTTGCGAAGCATCTCTTCAGTAGTACAAATAGCAAAATACTACAATTACAAATTATGTAAGTAATACAAGAAGGTATTTTTCAATTTGTGTTGTATATATACAATCCTTTTTCTGACATTGATTTGGTAACGACTCGGCTTGTCAAGGGAGTAAGATAACTATGCACAGTAGCTTATCTTCGGTGTTAACATTTGTAAAACAGAGGTATGCATTAACTTGTTTGTATACTGAATTGATTGACACTTGAATAAACGAAAAACTATGAACTATGGTAATAACGATTTTATATAATACTAAAAAGTGAACTTGCGTTCACGAAAAAGTGAAATAAACAGTAATGCGAATAACTTATTCCCTCAGATAGCAATTTAAATAATAACTCCAATGTTATTTTTTCCACTTGGGAACAAACAAAGTACCCGAATCTTTAAGTCCCAACGAGAATGAATGTAAAGTTGTTAATTAAATGTACACACAATTTAAATTACAACCTTTCGACTTCAACTTCCAATCCATGGAATTTGCATCAAAACGGTTTTCCTACTCTTTACATAAACTTGTCACAGAACTTTCAAAGAACTCCTGGAATATTTGACCGATTTTAATGAGAATCACACCAATAAAATCCTAGAAACATGGACTACATTTTCCATTACCAAAAAATTCAAATAAATTGTTACTCTATTTTTAAAAAATAATTAGCGTATTTTCGACAAATTTTAACATTTCATTTATACTTTAATACTTTTTAAACAACGGAGAAAGTATCTAACCGACGTTTTGTGTAATAGAAAATGTAGATAATCTTTCTAGGGTTTTATTGGTGTGATTCTCATTAAAATCGGACAAATATTTCAGGACTTCATATAATATTTGATCGGATGTACAAATCATAGCGCAGCAGACATTACTATTGTCCTGGACAACAGCACAACGGTCACTGGCTAACTTTTTAGATTGCAGAATTTTGCTCGATTATCTTACATATTCTAATGAATAGGTCTGCAATATCGGGAAAAATGAGTTGAGGTTTCGGCATCCACTAGTTACCTTTAACATGTTTACAATTTTATTTTTTTTTCGAAAGCGTCGTAACCATGGAATGAGATCTTAAAGGTTGATACCTCCGAGAAAAAGACATCGATATTTCCGAAATGTTTCCTAGTAAAGTAATTTACAATAGCAGCAACTAGCATTTTCTCAAGGGTTACTATTTTTGTAGTGTCTTACAAACTGCAAAAAATTGATGTAGATAAATGTAAACATTTATTCACATCTATTTTACTCATGATGTTGGCAAAATATTTTATGAACTCTTGAAATATTATACTTAAAATACCATTCTTCATAAGAGATTTTAGTAAATTTTTGCTTTAATCAGTGACAACATTAAATACACAAAATTTTGGAGTATTAGCTGAAACCAAATGAGATGTTAAATATGAGGAATTTAATTACAAAAAATTGAATGAAGTTCTCGATGATGTATTACGTCTAATAATCTGTGAAACTGAATTATCCGATAGTCGGATAAGTTTCCCGACTATGAAATATTTCAATACAATGCAAAAAAGTCAAAAAATTCTAGTTATTGAATTCGTTGAAAATACATTGTACTTATTGTTCTACTTTTTGGGCAATTTCTAACAATTGACGAAATAATCCGACAAAGTGATGAGATTTAGAGAAACTGTCGCAAGGGAAAACCTGTATATTCAGTTGCTTCGACTAAATTGAAAGAACACCGTTGGTGGCAGCTGTGATTTTTGGCACCAGTGCAGTTTTGATAAAACTTAAAATGATGGTAGTCCTTACAAAGCTAAGCAAGTTTGAGTAGAGCACCATCAAAATGTAAGGTAAGGTTTCGAAACTGTGGCCTGCCAAAGTTCAAGCAACAATAATGAATTTTTGACATATTTTTGAAAAACTGAAATATACTCAAAGTTGCTTAGCTTTGTAAGGACTAAATTCATTTTAAGTTTTATCAAAATTGCACTTGTGCCAAAAATCACAGCTGCTACCAACTGTGTTCTTTAGGGTGTAAACGATAGAAAATTCTTCGTTTACAAACGGTATATTCTCTTCCTCTATCACGTTTATAATCAAGTAAAAGATTTCATTCCATTATCTACAAAAACTGTTAGCTTGACACTTCGTGTGAATTGAGGTTGATTATATACTTCCTTATTTCGGAAAGATGCTTTATGGATTGCTGAAGATGGAATGCTGATTGTTTTTATACTCACAATGGATCAGTAGTTATTGCTACAGAAATCATTTGTTGAAATTCAGAGACGTTCTTCACGAATTTAATTTTTACTTTGTAAGTGAATTATTTTTAAAATAATTACATATAAAATTTAAGATTTAAGATCTTATATAAATTTAATATAAGATTTAAACAAGTTCAACTTCTCCATTCGTAAAGATGGAAAAGAATATCAATGCGGGTAATGATTTCGATATGGAGCCTTTCCATTTGAAATATTGTGTAAAAACATTTATTGCTATTTTGAGTCTCATATCTTTTTATATCCCTTTGTGAATCCTTAATGGTTACTGGCATCCTTTGCAACTTCTAATTCAGAGGATGATTTTAATAAGGAGTCTCCGTTCGAAAGATTGTATAAAATTCTTGCTACTTCGAGTATACAAGAATTAAAATCATAGCGAAACTGAAATTATATTGAGATGATTGGGGAAAAATTGTGATTAATTTCATAGAGTATAACACCAATAAACATCTTTTTCCTAGACATACACAAACGGTAGCACAAAGAAAAGAAATGATTGCTTCTTAACAAATATAAAATAGGTCTAAGAATAGAATTAATGCTTCTTATCACTTTTTATAATGAAAAGACAAGTCGAAACAATTTAAAATTTTCCAATTGTGAAATTGGAATGAAAAACAAGTTTTGGTTGTCATTCCCTTGTATAATGCCTTGAATACCGTAATGTTATTCTCAACCTCTATATTTTCTAATGGAGATGATGATTGGATGCGATAAGTGCTCTTCAAATGATTAAATATAACAACATTTTTGCTACTTCGAGTAAAATTACAATAATAAAATCATGACAAAAAGTTACATTGAAATGATTCGCTAGAAATTGTGATTAACTGCATGTAGCATTGATTTCTAACCCTTTTTTTCGTAGTCAACGAGAGCAAAGAGAAATGATTTTTTTTAACTTATTGTCGTGTATCTAAATATTAAAAAAATGCAACATAGCGAAAATGAAAATATATTTAGCGGATGAAACATAGTGGTTAATCCAATCAAGTATAAAGTTATTCCGTACTCAAATCCGGAGCAAAGAGAAAAGAAAATAATTGCAGCTTGATTGCGAGTGGTATAAAGGTAGTTTGTGTCACAATTTAATTTCCATTGAGATATTATTTATACTAATGGAGAATTGGAGATTTCAATTTCGGTGTTAAAGTGTTCGGGATAAAGTAATATTAAGATTGAACAACTTCGATTTTTACAATTTCCAACCATTGCATTGGGGAAAATTGAATAGTTAAATAGCATTTGTGAAAATACATTCAACTTCAAAATTAAGTGAAAGGTATCATTTTAAAAATCCATGTCTGAAAATTTTTCGAGAAAATGAGCCGATGGGTGATTTGTATCCACAATTTTGACAGGTAGCAGAGAGGATTAAAAAGTTATTTACAAGTACGAAAATGGTATTCTTTTAGTGCCTCCGATATATTAGTTGAGGGCATGACTAATTTTATACTATAATTTTAACATTTAAGTGTATACAATACCTTATTTTCGTTTCACTCATATTTTATATTTTCAACTAACAAAAACCGGACTGGACAGAGTGACAGTGAGAGTAAAGTTTACGCAAATGAGAATTTCCATTCTCATTTTCCAATTTTAATGGAACGACTCCTAACTCAATCTCACACTCGCTCAGAGGAAGTTACTGAACTAGCATTCATTCGGAAAATGTCGTTTTCAGTGTATAATATTTTCTGAATGAATCTACAATAATAATTTTCAACTGTTCCGATGATCACTAGCGGTGATCGGTCAAGCTGTATTTGATTGCTACGGCTGTACTAGATGCAGGGACATACCTCTCCAAAATGCTCACTTTCACTCACACTTTGGGGAGTGCATACAAAAATTGCTTAAAGATGTGCAAGAGCATGTAGAGTTGGAAATTTTACGCTAGTAACTACACTCGTAAACTTTACTGCAACTAGAATTAGTTCCTACAGGGGATTCAAGTAATTGCTTTCTAAGAATTTCTTAATAAATATTATTTAGGTATTTACTTACCATTTCCGTAGGATATATGTAAATGGAAAATATACCAGTTATAGCTAACACTTTCCGCACTACACTACGGATTTATCAAAGCACTCGTTTACCGCACCCCAAATCTTCTCAATTCTCAACACTAATTCACAGCTTTTAAATCTCATACAGTGCAGAAGCAAGGTTGCATTGCTACTTCCAAATATATTCTCAATAAGTTTGTCTTGTTATTTACATAACAACAACGCCTAATACTAAAGGAATAACAATGTACAGTATTCACAGTACTAATTGCACTACAATGTCAATTTTAACTAAAATACTTTAAGGATTTGTTAGAATTATTTGCAATAATTGTTCAATTTTACAATTGAACGTACAAGACATACGATGATGTGAACAAATTGAAGGTTACTTTGTGATTGTAAATGAGTACTTTTATCAAAGTACACGTTTACTATACTCCAAATCTTCTCTATTCCCAACACTAATTCGCAAGCTCTTAAATCTTATACAGTGCAGAAGCAAGGTTGCACTGCTACTTCCAAATATTTTCTACATAAGTTTCTTGTTATTTGCATATCAACATCTAATACTAAAGGAATAACAGTGTACAGTATTCACAGAACTAATTGCAGCACAATGTAAATTTTAACTAAAGAACTTTCAGGATTTGTTAGAATTATTTGCAAAAATTGTCCAATTTTACAATTGAGCGTACAAGACGGATGTTGTGAATACATTGAAGGTTACTGTGGGATTGAGTGTATTGGGTATTTACAAAACCGAATTCGTATGAATTGACTTGTGTAGTTTAACACTGCATTCATAATATTAACTAGATAAATAATTGAAATGGTTCGTATATCTATACCCGCTCTCCAACCTAATTTAAGGGATCAGATGAAGCAAAGCCGATCAATAATAATATTGAACAAAAGGAAAAACTAAAGTAAGCTGTTCTGTTGTCATTCCATTCATCTCACATCTGTACAACAATACCCTACTGCACAAAACTAGTCAATTGAGTATGGTCAGTATGAGGAAATCTATGGCGAACAGCTGCATCATTTTACTTTTCAAGCCAGGTTTTAATGACATCGCTCTACTCATGTCCAAACTTTTATTGCAAATAAGTGGGCGGAATATTTTGTGTTATTTTCTATTCAGAACTACTCTTTTTTTGATTAGGTATTTTGTTGTAACAAAATTTGACTTAGTTGCGTCATGTTCGCTAACTGCGATCGACTCAAATAACTTTTCCACTTTAGTCAGTGACCAACTCAACTAAATTCACTTTTCTACCTTTAAATCTGTAACTAACTCAATTTTTACCCTGAATATGCGATCGACACAAGTCACTTTCCTTTTTACTCAAAATCTGCGATCGAGTCTCAATTCTTTTTTCATCTCAACTCTTTTTTCATCTCAACTATTGTTTCATACTGCTAAAAAAGTGAGTGCGCTTTCCCAATTCCACTCGAAAACCAACTAGACTCACTCACCTCTGATTTGAATGGTGTTGCTCAAAAATGTAGGAGAGTAAAATCAAAGCTCTCAACTCTTTTTGATTGTCTTACCCTCTTTAATTGACACGGACTGACATTTACAAATTGTTCCAAAATGGGGACCCGTTACTTATCCTAAAGTTAAGAACTCTACGTTAAAAGGGTAGTAGTTGAACAAAAATAATTTCTCATTTACTTATTTTACGAAATATTGAAATAAATTTCGACTCATATTGTAGATTTCACTTATGTTCAGTTAATAAAAAAAACCAACTCGTTTGAACGATTAGTAGCTTGGTTATTGATATTGCGTTCAAATAATATTTCCGTGTTGAAAATTTGATAGCGATCAATCTAAAGCAAATTATTATATAAGTGCACTTTTATTTTTGCTCTGTTATTACGTTCTATAAATAACTCGATTTCAAATTATTTTCACACGATTAACCACCGATTGCATTGTTCGATGTATTCGGTGCTCACTTCAGGGATTTCCAATTTGATGCAGAATAAAACGAAAAGTAAAAATTGACAAGGCAAAGTGCATCCCGACAAATACATATAGATGTTTTGAGTCACTGTAGTTGTTATTTAACTTATCGGTTGATAAAGTGAGCATCTATTGGTAAATTTACGTGTTGTTGGAAAATGAAATACTCATCATTCAACAAACCGCAAAGCAATTAGTAATATTTGAAAAATGCAAATCAAATATTTTTGCGAATCGTAGAACCTTTTTTTCTTTTTCAACTTTGCAAAGTCTATTCAACCCACAGCAAATGTCGTCCTACATCTCTCACTCTCTAAGTGATACTTTATTGATAATTTGACGCTAGTCCTTTTTACACAACCAAACTTTTGTTAGCATTTTTTAATACTTTAACGCACTTTATAAATCTGAAAATTAAAACAGTGTACAATTCTTAAAAGTAAAAATATTTGTGTTGCATACTTTTCTACATCCATAACTTCTGTTTTGTAACGTCTAGGATAATTAATTTTGAAAATCCTTTAAATTGTACTTTTCATATTTTGCATGTACAATTTCTACTCTAAGTAAAAGTTTAATTACAGTTACTCTGAGTATAGCTATGATTGCTAATGTACATAAATTTCGTTTGTTTGTGCTCGTTGGTATCCTGTGTATCAACCGGTGAAAGTTCCTTTCCATTTTCGACCCAAGCACCAACACATACAATATATCACTAATACAATAAATTATTTACTAGGAAGGGTAGTACTAGACCGACGGATTTCAATCCACTGCAAATACATTATTTCATTGGATGGAGAGAAATACTCTGGGTAGTCGTACTGAGGAGAGTGGTTGATTCAATATCTATACAAAAACAAAACTGCCAAGCAAAGTGATTCCCATTGATGCAATCATTACAAGTGAACTGAAAGTGTAACCTCTCACTGACCCTTGTGAGTATTTATAGTGAGGAAATGCAACTTGACTTGAAGTA
>JAAAYG020041194.1:0-12996 GCA_009936455.2 Tomocerus minor
AATTTAATGGCATATTGTTTATTTTAACAAATTTAATAGCTTCTGAATTTCAATAGAATGAAATAATTCGGCCATTGACCATGTTAAGTACGAAATGCGGAAGTACATTTGAACAGAAAGGGCAATGGACTATTTATTAAAATTGTTAAAAATTCAAAAATTATGAAATTCGAAGGTTGCATTTCATGACAAGCCCATACAATATGGGAACCATTCGAAAGCCCTAGTTTCGGGATTTCCAACGGTGTAACTCTTGCTGCTAAACGCCCACCCCAGTGCGAGCCTTGACTATTTTCTTTCTGGTCCTTTTTTCGAGAATATTTCATTAGCTTAATCATTATTTCAAGCTAACTGATCGACTAGAGCCGGAAGAATTTAATGGCATATTGTTTATTTTAACAAATTTAATAGCTTCTGAATTTCAATAGAATGAAATAATTCGGCCATTGACCATGTTAAGTACGAAATGCGGAAGTACATTTGAACAGAAAGGGCAATGGACTATTTATTAATATTGTAAAAAATTCAAAAATTATGAAATTCGAAGGTTGCATTTCATGACAAGCCCATACAATATGGGTACCATTCGAAAGCACTAGTTTCGGGGTTTCCAACGGTGTAACTCTTGCTGCTGTACATTCAGCCCAGTGCCCGTAATTAGGTGTGCAAGAAAAAATATTAGGGTGGCACGAATATGCCCTCCGCACATAATGTGAGCTATTGTTGCTCTGTGCACCGCAGGGTGACGGTTTAGTTAAACAAAGACCCACCGTGCATAGTTGCGTACATCCATAGATAGTAATTTTAGGAGTTACCTAAGCAAAGCATCAAGATAGGCAAATAGCCCCTACAAAAAGAGAGGAAGATGAGCGAATTTAATTTTTGCAAATTACATTGATTTTTGCTGTTCTCAGTCCATTGCTCTGCAATCATCCTTAGTCACATCGCTACTTCCTTAATTAGCAACAAATGCAATAAAAATAATTGCAATGACTTCTATGGAGTAAAATATTTTTAAGGAGCAATGAACTTTTTGACCGTGTTGACCGCTGTTTAGGCTATTTTGGATTTTGTATTGATGGATGAGTGGACGGTGTGATTGGTCACTCCCTAAAAAACTTGTAACCATAGTAATTTTTGTATGAGCTTGTCTAGTACAGACGGAGCTGTGACGTCTATGTGAATTCTTAAAAAGTGATTAGTGTGGTTCCATTGTATGTACCTAGGTAAATATATTTATATAGACTGTGAGGAGAAGTTGCCAGATTTCTGTGTTTGTTTAGTTTAGGGGTCTAGTGGATATCTGCGTAGGGAGAGAGTTTACTTAGAGAAAGCGATAGTAAAAGATTTGGTGAAGTTGTGGGATGACTAAATTAAAAGTTTTCATGGAGGAGGACGGAAGTGGAGGGACAGGAGAAAAAATGTGTTTGTTCTGTGAGTGAATCCTTTATCTTTGGATATATGGAGAGAAAGAGTACGTGTGAGGAAGTCGGAGAAAAGGAAAGTACATAGTAGGAGAACGACAGGGACTTATTGAAAATCGGGATTGCTTGCTAAGCTAAGCAAAGCCTAGCATTGATTTGATGTCTTCTCTCTCTCTCTCTCTCTCTCCAGCGTTTCCTTTTCTTTTGTATTAACAATCCAATGGGTTTGATATTAAAGAAAGGGCAACCCGCCCGAGCCAGAAGGATAAATGGACAGATTAAATTACAGAATGAATCTGAAATGCATTTGTAAGCGGAGAAAAGTTAACGAACGTCAATTCATATGTAGCTGGAGGTAGAAATAAATATTTCTAATTGGAGTAGTGCTAGTGGGATTGGGACATGTTATTAGCAAATTACGTAAATGTAGAGCATGAGAGTAAAAAGCCAAGTTTGGATTCTTGTGTGTAGGAAAGGTCTCTTTAGGATTCTACCTGTGTGTAGAGGGAATAAATAAGAAAGGAGGTGCAATATGCAAAATGAAATGAATAGAAAGGCAGTCGTCGGTAGGTAGTCGTATGAGAAGAACATCTTGGGAGCGGAATAGAATGAGCAGGAACATAGTTTTCGTTTGTTCTGTGTTATGTTCACTTGACAAATTCATCGAATTCGTCTGATCTGAAGATATGGCTGTCGAGAGAGAGAGAGAGTCGAGGGGCTGATTGAAGCCGAAGGAGTGGAGTTGAGACGAAAAAATTTGGATGGATTGGATTTGAGATTGAATGGATGCGGCCAGGAGAGAGCTTTGCTATCTGCTCAGTCATTGAATGAAGATAATACGGCCTAGGCCCATTGAAATTCAAAGACAAGTCAGACTCACAACAAATATGCTCGCAACAATAGTCCCAGAGCTCGGAAATGTAGCTACAAGCACACAGACAGAGCGACTACAAAGAACACACAACTACAATCTCCACTGACTCGCAAATTACGAAGCGGCACTTTAGCACACATAAATGCCTTGGACGAGGACTGAGCACATCTTTTTCGCAGGCAGACACAGGCTCAACTATCTCTTACGACTTACGACTCCACTAATAAGTTCCTTTCCTCGACTGTCTATCCACGCTCTGACTGTATCATGGAAATAACTAGCTGGAACTATCTAGTCACGAGCTCCATTATTATTAGCATACACACTGCACTCCCTCCACTAACTGAAGTCGCTAGTAACTTAACTATTTAGTCGTTTGAGCTGTGCAGGTGACTCTTCTGTGAGGAATAGCGACGCTATTGGTAAATAGGCGCTTTTGACTTCTTGCGACTATATTTATGTGTACAGAAGGCCTCTCCTTTGTGCACAGCCTTTGCATCCTCAGGAACAAGGACGATGCTGCTCCGTGAATAGGAAGAGGGAAAAGGAAAGCAAACCACAAACGACGACAGCGATTGTTTGTGCTTTGTTCAAATTGCTTGGAATTTATCTCAATCCTCTGATCTCACTCCACAAATTCAAACCCGACAGCCGACACACATGACAACTCTTCATTCCCTACATTCCCAATCCTCAATTACACCAAACCCCCCCCCCCAACCATCCAATTCCCACCTACAGAACTTAAATATCTATTCATAGTCACACTTCCCTTCATTACATAACTACAAAAAACCATCATCAGCTTAGCCATTCCAATCTTTCACATTGCAACTACCTAAACCTCTCTCGCCTATATTCTACTTGCATTGCATGTGGGATAGGTCATGAAAGAATTCTACTTACCTTTTTCCCACTAAATAAACTACAGAAAATAATTCAGACTCTTTCTGCACTTAATTGAAATTATGGGTTTTTTGATTAAACTGAATTTTAATATGCCCATTGTAGATGGCAGGGTTCAACCGGGAAAAAGGCCCCCACCGACTGAATTGAAATTTTTATGTTGTACTATTAAGGGCACTGACCAAAATTATTATGGACAAATACCAATTCTGGGCACTCCTTCCCCCAGATATGGGGGTCAGAGGTAATCAATCAGACCTGACGTATTTCCAACCCTATCAAGAAAACGGGGTGTGGCATACCATTTGAAAGCCCTTGTAAAACTGAGTTAAAAAGCGGTCACACTTGGCATCAATGACTTTAAGGTCAAAAGTTATTACCCCATTAAAGGTCAATAATAAATCTTACTTTTACATTTCTTCGTAAATAGTATTGTGTGGCATATCATTCAAAAGCTCTTAGAAAACTGACTTTAAAAATAGTCACACTTGACCCCATTGACCTCAAGGTCAAAATTTATTACCGAAAAAACGGTCAATGATACATGTTTCTTCTACATTTCTTCGTAAACGGTGCCGTACGGCATATCATTCGAAAGCTTTTGGAACGTTGATTTCAATATACGGCTTACTTGACCTCGGTGACATCAAGGTCAAAAGTTATGAATCACATCTATACATGCAATAGTTCAAAGGCAATGTTCGATAAGCTCATACTAGCCAATTCAGACTCATCCTCTCTTAATAAGCAACAAACTCTGACAAAGTTTTTGAAATATAACATGGCCAAAGATCTATCTCCAGTAAAATTTATGGAGGAAATTGAAGAGTTAGCTCGTGCATTGAAAGAAATGGGACTAAAAAAGACAGAAAATATACATCTAGGAGCAATTATTGATTCAAATGACTTTAAAAGTTGTGTAATTTTCAATTTAAACTTAAGACAGATTGGTAAATCTAAGAACAGTTTTTTTTATTGAAATATATGTTTGATAAGTGTAGGGCGGTTAGTTATAAACTAAGAGCGTGGTTCCCTGTCCAGTGTTTTACAGTGTTTCTAATTTTCGAAATTTTCAGTTTTTCTTGTGCTACATAAATCTAGTTTTCCATAGTTATACAAAATACAGTAGCAGGCTGCCTATGCTGTTTGTTGTACTTGGAAATTTTCGATATTTTGTGCAGAATACTGAATAATTTTTGAAAACAACATTAGAACTAAAGTGATAATTTGGAAAAACTTTTAAACATTTCCATTTTTTAAAATACTGTGACAGTTAGAAAATTGATAAATAGTGGGAGGAAAAGTGTGGGATACTCAGTTTTTTTTTTTTACTGAAGATAAAGGTTTCAAAGCAATTTTTTTTCGTGTTGGTGAATGGAAAAGAGCGGGATTCTCAGTGAATAACAGAAAGAACAGTATATTAGCAATTGTTTTTTTAACATCAGTTTATAAAAATTGCGGAATTCCTAGTGATAATCTAGAGTATATTTTAAAAGCAATTTAAAATTGCGGATTCCTAGTGATAAACTAAAAAGCATAGAATCAGCAATTTGTGGTCGTTTGTGCTAGAAAATTCTTTTGAAAATTGAAGGAGGAGAATATTTCGCTAGTTCTCCTGGAATTTGTAAAGAAATTGTGTTGTATTAAATTATAGAACTATATAACTATAGAATTCAGACTTTTGAACATTTTGCTCTTAGGATTAAAGGTCATGCATTTCTTTTGATGTGACAGTGGTTGCAAAAATGCATTTTTAATAATTTAAGGAACAGTTAAAATTATTATAATGAAAGTAATATGCATACATATATAGTAAATGAACAACAAAGAGTCGCATTTTCACCAAGGCCATTTTACGTAACAAACAAATATTCTGGGTGGGTAAACGCCAGTTGTTAGCTAATAAATGAAGTTTTATATGGCATGAATAAAAAGTAAATGAAGGGAATGTCGTCGTAGGCTGAAGTACTCAAGTAATTGAAATGTTGAATCACAACCTTGAATCTATTTATTGTATTCAAATTTGGTTTCTAAATGCATGCAGTATAGCTACTGTCTATAGAAAAATCAGTCTGTCCATATTAATTGCTGGTTGAAGCATTTTCTAATTTTGAGCAATTAAAAAGGTTTGAGATACTTTTGAGCAGAAATTGTTTTTAGATTTTTGGATTTTGTTGTTGCTTAGAGAGGAGGTATTTTGTTTTTGGGTTTTCAATGTAAAAGTGATTTCGATGATTTGTGCGCAGAAGTCTTTGATTTGTGGGAGAGAATATTTCCTGTATAAATGTTGTGTAGGTTTGCATAAATAGTTGTGAGGATAATAAGCTTAATAAAGTTAAGGAGAGTGGAGGCTGATAATTGAGATGTTTGAACTTTGCTCAGCAGTTTTAGTTGTGAAAGGCTAGGGAGAGTTGTAAGAGACAAGTGCCATTGGCATGCATGAGTATTGAAAAAGTGTGGGAGGGATTGTATTGTATTGTTTGGGAGAGGGAGTGGGGATGGACGGCTCGAGTCGAGATGGATGTGTCTTTGTACATGTAGAATAAGGAGATGAGTCCGTCTCGTTCCTCTTCTCTGTCGGGCAGAGCGGAAGAATGGCTGAGAGAAAACTCTTTTCTCTCTTCTAGCCACTTCTTCTGGCTCGACGATGCTCCTGTCCCATTTCTCTCTCCTTGCTTAAGTGCTACTAGCAAGCGAGGCAGAGGGGCACGAGTGCCAGTAGCTCCCTATAACTCCGCTCTATATTCTTCTGCCACTCACAGAGCCCTTGCCTTCCCACATCCGAATGCCCTCACAACGCGGATATACTTAGTTAGCTACCTACCTCGGACTTTCCCAAAAATCCCAGAAAGTAGGCAGGAGGACTATGAATTGGAGAGAGAGAGAGAGAGAGAGATACAATGGAACTCAATTCACACGACACACTTAATACGGCAGTCGACTAAGTGTAAAACTCTCTCGCCACTTAAAACAACGTCTGAATGGAACGTGGCTAGTCTTGGGTCAATCCACGACTTCCGAGCTGGCGACCCACAATTGGGTCGAAACTACACGAATAACATTGCAACAGAATTTGAGCCTCCGTCTTTGCTTCTCATCTAAAATCGAGCAATTAATCTCATATTTCCCTTACTCCTCTCTAATTTTTTGCCTCTAGCAAAATATATCAACGTTGGCTCATTTGCAGTTTCTTAATTTGGAAAAGAAACCATTTTTTGATGGATTTTCCTGTTTTCTATCCCATTTCACTCTGTTTTGGTAATAGACAGTAACATTATGGAATTGTGGATGTTGTAGTTTACTGAAAGTTAATGCACAGGAATCCAGGGTTTAGGTTTTTCAGATTTAGTTCAAGTTTTTATTTTTTGGATAGAATAAGGTTTTATGACCCAATTGGTAAGAGACCAACCCTGAAACTGACGTAGTCCTTCGCCAGGAATCAAGCTGACTTCTCTACAGGATAGTATCTGTAAGGAAAAAGGAGTAGATGTTTTTCGTGTCGTGTATTGGACTGTGTTGTGTGTGTGTGTGTGGATGGGAGAAGGAGAGGGAAGAGGAGCCAAGTCAATCAGGACACAAGATAGAAATAGTTAGTGGGGTCGTCTAAGAGTTATAGAGTGGACGATCGGAAAATGCTGATGCTCTGTGTCTGTAAGGAGAAGTCTGGTAGTCTCCACTTAATTAGGCACTCCTTCTTTACTTACTCTCCGTCAATTTCTCTATTGTTTTCTAGGCCATAAATAATGGAGGAAAGGGATGAATGCAGATCCCAATGCTTCCTATTACAGATAGTGACTTAGACTGAGTGTAGATGTGAATTGTAGCTGACGAGATGCGACTCATCATATGTCCATGTGTGTCCTAAGTTCTTGTGATATTTTATCTGCTGGACTGTATCTTTATGTTTTGTGAGTGCGCATAGTAAAGAGGATGTTGGTCAAATGAAATAAATAATTCGGAATTATTGGGCTCGCTCCGGAAATAAAAGTAGATATGAAATGTTTTGTGTGCTTTGGTGCCGTAGATGCTCAAATCTTTCTTTCGACAAGTTCTTCGAGCTCCCGTTGCCGATTCTAAGAAGATGGATACCTATTTTTGTGTGAGATGAGATTTTGAGGTGGTGAGCATGCTGGGTTCTCTGACAGAGAAAGTGATAACTGGCTAATTGCAGGTCGTTACTGGATGTGAGACGAGATTTTTTCATTTGAGCTCGTGGATTAAATTGGAAATGTACGGAATGGGATTAATAGTGAAGTGAAGGTAGCGGCAGAGCAGGAGTTGCCCCTCTCCTGACATTTTCTCCTCTTCTTATTGTTTGTGACTAAAGGTTAGGTGTAGTGGCCTATGAATATTGAGATGTTGAGGAGAAAGAGAAGTTTGATTTCCGGTGGGTGCCATGCCATTGCTAGCACTGGTGCCAGGGGCAAGGGATTCCTATTCAGACGCACACAGACACAAGGAACGTGGAGACTGTTGCGAAACTCGGCGTAATTGAGCAAATAATTCATAAGAGTCGAGAAGTCGAGTAAAAATAGTCGTGTGAGTGTGTGTGTGTGTGTGTGTATGTGCGTATTTATTGAGTGACTCTGTCTGGCTCACTGGGTCGCTTCCGTCTGTTGTCTTCTCTTCCTTCGCCCCACTAAATGCAATCTGATAAATAAAGTAAAAGCCAGGAGCTGCTCTCCTCCTCACACTCTGCAAAATTACTTCTTTATCTGTTCGAGATGACTGACAATGAGGTTGGGCTTTTTTCCTCGCTCTTGTCTGCCCATCTGCCATAATATTATAACTCTGACTCGCATCATCTCCTCATAGATCTCCTATCATTTCTCATTGTGCTCTATATAAGGAGCTGGAGGGCAGTTGGCTCAGCTCTCTCTCTCTCTCTCTCTCTCCCGCTCTTTCTGCTTCTTTCAGTTTTGCGTCTGTCTAGGCGTTTTATTCATTTCTTTGATTCTGGCTAGCTGTTCCATTGAATGGAGGATTTTTAGTTTCGTCTCAAGGCGCTCTTCCTTTCTTCTGTGGCGGGGATCTATAGCTTTTGTGTCAATGCACATTGACCCAGAGCATAAGTATTCAGTCTATTGTTGTATCCAGCATAAGAACAAAGCATGCACAATGTTTCTCCAGCAGCACTCCTTTCACTCTCTCTACTATTATACATGGAGCAGTAAGTACTCGTGGTTGGTAGGTAGTGATGTACTTACTTGTGCATACACACTGTGTGTCTCTTCTACCTGAGTCTCTACTTTCTCTTTTCTAGTGGATTGATCTATGGAATAATATGCTTTTGGGATAACAAGCTTTGAAAAGTATACAAATAAAGATCAGTGTCTCGGACGAGAGGAAATAAAAAGGGGAGCTATGATTTTTCCATTAGGAATGCGAAGGAAGGGAAAAGTTTGCAAATGAAATTGAATGTGTTATCTGGGTGAAGAGGCAGTGGGTGCATTGAGGAGTCGGAATTGGGAGAGAGAGGCTCGCCTTCAGTGCACTGCATGCAATGGAACTACATTACATTACTCCGACTCGGAACAAGGAAATTAGGAGAGTTGCCAAGCAAATGAAATTCGGGCCTCGGCTCATCCCTAGCCCCATTACCCTTGTTCGTGGATCGGGAGGTGGGCAAGGAGCGTGGAGATGTGCCTGGGACCACAAGGCAGCGATTTACCGCCGGCCCAGCTCCCACTCTTTCTTGCTCCCGACTCCTCCTCAGCCCTGTCTCCCCATTTCCTCGCAAATGTGCTCAGTGCAGACAGTCTCAACCACGACACCAAGATAAACTACTCTAACGGCATTTTTATTGTTTTCAGGTGGTTATATATGCCGTTGTTTCTTTCTCTTGTGGCGGACTAACCTGGAGCAGCTGCATTGGTCCAAGTGGCAATTCTACTAAATGAACTTAAGCTGCAGAAATCAAACACCGTCAAACATCAAGTCAAACAGCCGTATAAACGCAGATCTTCTAGCCACGTCCACATCTCTCTATACTGAATAACCCCCCAACCCCCTATTTCACTAGGTACCTTTTTCACCGTCGCTCAAAGCTACTCTTTCTTTTAAGCTGAAAATCATCTTGCCCAACACAATTGTAAAGATTGCATGGTTATTTAAATTTTCGGTTAACTTAACTTACAGGCAGCTTCTCTGCTTACAATGCTATGTCACTTCAGTGTTTTTATTTAGTTGAAATTATTGCCTCAATTAGCTTCGTTCCCTTACTTTCGTTTTTTATGGCCAATTTTTTATTATCTGCAAATTCCAAAAAAGTTTAACGTAGCTCCTCAAATCAAACATCGTCAGTCGTCAAGCACCGTCATATAATTAAGCATCGTCTAATTACATACTTCATCACTATACTTCTCTAGGTACTCTACTTCTGCCTATTAATCCTAAATGTGTTGTTATTTTAAGTACTTTTTCTCAAAATTATTGTCTCTTGCTCTACTAATGGTGGGGGGAAAATCCTCCGGACTTACTTGACTACACAACACAATCTACATTACATATAGGTACTGATTTAAGGTTCTTAATTTAGTACATTTGCAAGTATCGTGGGCTACTCAACGTTTGAATACAAAAGTCTGAATACAATGTTTTTTACATTTTAGTTTACTAGTATTTAAATTTCTATTTTATGTTGCAAATGTCTTTGCGCCCTTGCTCATTTGAACTTTCGCCACTCTGTTGTCAAAATGAACTTTGATAATTAAATAAATGAGCTACCTGGGATTAGCGTCTCTGTAGAAATGGAATGAACAGAGAACATGCTTTTGGTTAAACATTCATAAAGGATGTGCAGATGATGTTATGCGGAAAGAATTGGTTGTAGGAGGAGAGGAAGACGTGAGGGAACGGAACGTGAGTCAATAAAATGAGAATCAATGTTTTATTGTTCTCTGTTTTCAATCCTGAGGATGTAGAGATCCACATCGTCATCACATCCTCTTAGAACTTCCCGAGAATTCTCCGTCCTTATCTCCTCGATCAAATCAAATGTGTGGATAAATATTTTGTCGACGCTAAATCTTAATCGTGGCGGAAGAATAGAAGATAATGACATCATTATTTCTTATTCTCGTACTTTTCTTCTATTTGTCCCCAAAGGAAAGTAGGACAATAACCTTTCTTTTAATTTCGCTATTCAAAAACTTTGAAATTATTTCATAATTTCTAAAACTTAAAACACTTGACGGTGTGCCAGCAAGGTCTGGCTGAGATTTGCATAATTTTTCAACTCAGGGCTGTATGTATCTAATTTCTATAGAAAATCACGAGAAAGAATTGGAACTGTTCTTCTGAAGTTGCCCATGAGTATTTTTGCCCGAGATATGACACTCTATCTAGCTACCAATCAAATGTAAATAATTAATAATAGATATTTTTGAGGACACACATATGATATTATTCATTATTCAAGAGATGGGATTCGCATTGTAACAGTGCTGTTCCCCCGAGTATAGCTAAAAAAAGGGTTTTCCTACAATGGTCAAGACGTGAGGGATACCTGAGTTAATATAATCTGGACTTTTGTCAGGACATTAAAAAATCCCTTGTGAAATGTGGGATGAATGGGGAAGGGTAAAGTTGCTTTTGCAGTTTGGAGGGAAAGAAAGTGGTGGGACTGTGAGATGACGAGAGGAATTCTTTTTTCCTGTGCTACATCATTTTAACAATAGGAGCGTGCATTTGGATTTTCATTCCCGTCTTCATTTAGTTCTTCCAATAAAATAGAAATAAAATCAAAGGAGGCATTTGTAGCGAGAGAGAGCGAGGCTTTGTTCCTTCGTGAATGAGGAACTGAATTAAATGAATTCTTACGAGTGGGGCTCTTTGTGCTCCGTCTCCTTTCTACCTTATAATTTCTTTGGTCACTCCAGCATTTTTCCATGAATCCAGTTTGATAGAGCATTATCCAGTGGAAATCATCATCCACTTCCCTCTTTTTAGTGACTATTCGATCCAAAGATATCGTGTTAGCCAAAGATTCATGTCAATCTCTGTTCCTTGTAAAACGGATTCATAACTCCCTCCTCCCACCAACTCAATTTTTATTATGACTATTCCGGGTCGAATACAAAACGTTTATACGCTCTATATATATATATATACTGTACTTACATATATATATATTATATGAAACAGTGGGTAGTTACGAGGAAATTTGTATTTACAATGTATATTATAATCAACGTTATAGGTGCATCCAATTTTTATAAGAATTGCACTTGGAACACTTTCAATTTGAACGTCCTCTCGTCCTACTCTCACTCAAATCAAAACAAATTGCATAGCAACAACGACGTATAGTAAATCAAAGAAAGCTGTAATAATAAGAATAAGAATTAGAGATATAGTTACTTGCATTAGAGATAATTCGATTATTCTTAGAGACTGTAGACTCTTGTGAAAAGAACTCAAAGCCACTCTAGTGGAGTTTCTGATTTGTTCGTTGCTCTTATTTATAGAGTAAGAGGGACCTTGGCCTCTTCTCAATTCTCGATAACCTTTTTGCTCTCTCAGATCTTTTATATCCGACGGAATAAGATGTAACTGACTGAGATGAGCTGCCGTTCAACGTTAGATATGTACCTATGTATTTTCAGGGAGCCCTATTGTATAATATTATGTAATAACTAGAAATTAAATCAAATGTGATGCCCGGTGAAATTTTTCATGTAAAGGTGTGGGACTGCTGCCAATGCAAGATTAATTCCTTCTGCTCTCTTGTTATCCAGAGCCTTTGTACTTTCTTGTAGCACTAATGTACAGTAGGACAATCCTAATGTATAGTAACTTTGTAGTCTGTAGGCAACTCTTGCATCTGTGCATTTTAATTCTAGCTGTGTTCGTTAGCTGAACTTCTACAGACCCTTTCCATTTACATAAAATTAGTTTTCAATAAAATATTACAGGTGCGATACGTGTGTGTTAATTATTACAGATAACTATGTCAATATGAACAATCTACAGTCAGGGGCTCCTCATTTAAAGAGATACACTGTCACAATTACTACTTGGCATTGGCAAGTGGTCAGTTGGGAAATGTCACACCAAAATGCATTAGGGTAGGAAGGTCCCTAACTTCAAAGTCAAAGCACTGCTGGTCCGATGACATAAGTGAATCATCCGAGGAAATATTCTTCATTATTAATGCAAGGCAAGGGTGTAATTGCTGTTTATAACTTTGACACATGCACACCTCCCGTGCATTAAGCGTATAGAAAAGTTAATGGATGATTGTACTCATGGCATTCGATCCAGCAGTGCATTCACGATGAAGTTACTCCTCTATTCCTTGTGAGTTTTGGTGCTGAACAGCCAGTTGACCAGTTTGTTAATGCCCAAACAGTAATTGTAAAATATCCATATCTTTTTTAAATGACTAACCCTATATTTTAATTATGTACGTTTTTGCAGTAACTGAAGCTTTCTCGCTATCAAATACAAAATATGTGCCTATTTTCAAATCATGTATAATAATAGAATATAAATTGAGCGTGTGTGTGTGTGTGTGTAAGTATGTGTGAATGCGTACAAATTGCATGACTTTCAAATAATTGTAAACCAAAAATCATAAAAAATTGTCAATAACAAACCTGTCATGCTTAAATATTTATCATGTTAAAATTTGAGGAAAATAAAGCATTTTTCAAAAGCGTATAATCTGAGTTTACTTTCACTTATTCTCGTCCAACATGACCAGGGCTGAGAAATGTATGGAAAAACATATTTTTTCCTATTAGGAATTCCATTCTAAAACTTTGTATGTCCATGATTCACAACTTTTGA
>JAAAYG020041205.1:0-10956 GCA_009936455.2 Tomocerus minor
TATTACTACTTTTGAAAATGATAAAGAGTAAAATTGTGGGGTTCAGTCGAGGAATAACTAATAGAAACAACCAGTCCCTCTCCGGCATTAAGGATAATAAAATTAAAATACGCATTAATATCTGCTACTTTAATGATAGAGTAAGGGAAAATAGCTGCCTTTTGCATTTTAATTCTTAGATGTGAGGAAATAGATAAAAGATATATCGTCCAAGTTCAATTTCGACTCGACATTCCCGTCGAGTTTTGTGGGAGGAATGATGCAACAGTGTATTTGCTGTGTCAAACCTGAAAGAATGTGAGTGATGTGAAAATAGTCCATGACTCGCATGAACTGCATGTATATTATCTGTTACTATCACGTCTTGTAGCACTGGAGTTATTTGCTGCTTTATGAAAGGTCGCACAATAACAAAATCTGGAAAGGTATCCCTATTTATAAAAAAAAACTTGTTTGGTAAAGTCGAGACGATAAATTGACCTACCTACGCGTAAATACTTGGAAGGTTAAAACAAGCAGCAACAATTCCGGACTATTTAAAGAGTGTGGTAATTTTACGACACATTAGCCATTGCATAACAAACACAAACTCCTACAAAAATAGTGCTAAAGAATTTTGTTAAATATCTACTTCAATGCACATACTAGTAACATAGTGTCACACGACTAGGTTTACTGGATTTATTTGTTTTGAAAAGGAGTCTCCTTGACGGAAATCCTTGTAAACACATAAAAAGTGGTTAGAAAAACTGGATATATTCTTGTATCCTGTTTTTATAGCTTAGAAATGTCTGGAGTCTACAGATACAGATAGGACCATCTTTAAAAGGTTAATATATTCTATATACCTGCTCACTCACTCACTCGGCAAAGTAAATAGCAATCGCAGTAGGAATATAAAATTGTGCGAATTATTTAGCGAATATTTTCCTGAATCAGTTAGCAGAATACTAATTTGTTTTCCTTCTAGACGCTATTGAGGATCTAGGTTTGGAGTAGGGTGGGAATTCCCACTGGGAAATGCCAATTAATGGAACAACCTGATGTGTAGCAAATTCCTAAACATAGGTACCTTTTGTTTTACTTATTGTTGTTCGTACTTGGGGTAGGTGGTATTGAATGGATTACAGATGTTCTTTTAATAATAATCAAACAGTAGAATTAAAATAATATATCTTATAGCTAAGGTCATACTACAAGAGAATGTCTACAAATAATCAGTCAACATTTGTCTTTCGTTTGCAACAGTCAAGCTAATCCTTACAGAGAGATAAAAGTGCGCATTTTATGGAATTGGCACATAACCTTCCAGCCATGGAAAATTTTACTCCCTCGTTTCTACTACAACTCTGTTTCCTGTCAATATTATTATTTTTGTGGATAGTAAAGACGAAAACAGGAATGAGAAACAAAGGTGAGAAATTTTATAAGATTCATACGAACAATTAACTTTTAAGTAACAGCAGGTAATTAAAGTTTCAGTGTGTAATGGGTTGAATGATGCTATGATTTTCTTGCCGAATTAATAGTTTTATCTTTAAACTTAATTTAATTTTAATATTTTATGCAAATATTTCGACAAAAAAGTCGAATAATATCGAGGAATACTTATTATATATTTAAATTACTCTAATTTAATAAATCTCTGATTGCCTTCTGTTTGAAGCTGTAATGGCAATGTGCTCTCTTTTATTGGTTAGAATTGGCCATAGAATTATTGTCAAAATGGTGTTGTTAAATTTCATTATGAATTATGAATTAAAGGATGTTTTTGCTATTGTTTGATAGAAGTAATGTAAAACAAATAAATTCTATTTAGAAATGGTTATGATACATTTAATTTTCTTGTTGTTAGAAGTGAAGACATTAAAAAGCCTTGGACCTCTGGACTTTTTTCGAGCATTGTACATTTTAGTGTATCAAACTCCTAAAATTGTTTCTGGACAAACCATATCACGATCTCTACATTTAGTCAAAAAGTTTCATGAGACACATTGTTTGTCACAGCCATCTGCATTTAAAATTTTCGGATCATCAGGTAATTGCTAGTTTTTCTAATTTTTCTAAATTTTATTGAAATTTTCTCCTAAAATATTTATTACTTTTATTCATATTAAATTAATGGTTTAACAGTTCATCCTTTGTGAAATTTTTGAAACAGTTTTCTTAGCCTTCGACTACGAAACAATCCACGAAGTCAACAGAAATGACATCTGTGACACTAGAGCCCCTGATAAAACTTTAGAACCGTACCATGGAGGAAAACCGATGGGTAAAACATTTGATTAGTTGATTATTTTTGTTTTTGTACATTTTGACTAACAATTAACAAATGAAATATTGATTCAACAGGAATATTGTTTAACAATGATGAAAAAGGCCGAATCCTAAAAATTTTTGTAATGAAAAAGTTTGCAATGCTTGGAATGAAAAATAAAGAAATGGTGACTACCGTTTTGTCGGATCAGTTGTCTGTGCTGATCAATCAAATTGAACAACGTAAAAAAGACGGAAATCATAAAGTTCAGGTTTCTGGCCTTTTTTCGCTTGGAGTGTTCAATGTCCTTGCCAAATTCATTTTTGGAAAACAATTTTCCTCCGATGATCCTGATTTCCTTGATGCACATGGAACTTTTAGGGATATGATAAATGTTTCTATAATTAGTTGGGTCTCTTTTCATTTTGTTCAAAATTTTCGGGGCATTCGTGAGCTATTTGGCTACAGCTATGTAGCAAATAAGCGAATGAAAATAAAAGGAATATTAAAGGTAAGAAATTAATGGATTTTTTATAATTTATTCGTTCATTTTATTATTTTTCTGTCTGTATGCTTTCAACCTTGTGTTGAAATTCTCTGGGCAGTATTTACACTTTAGTTCTTGCTACAAAATGGAGTAAAGTGCATAAAATCTGTCTCAACGAAACTGCACATCACTCTCTCACACACATAAAATACTGACCGGAGAATTTCAACACCCGGCTGACAACACGCTCTTTGTGGTCCTTTCAACGTTTAATTTCACATTTCTAAAACCAGTTTATTTAATATTTATGTATTATTTATGTAATGTGTAGCTTTTAAGTCCCTAAATCCCTTCAAAGATTAATTACCATTACCTCTGTGTGGGAATCCTATTTGCATTTTTGAATTATATTTAACGAGATCAAATTTTCTAAGAGTCAATCATTCAGAAATGAATTGTTTTTGTTATTAAAGTGCTATGTTTGTGAAAGAATTTACACAGATACAGTTCTAAAAAAATGGCAATATGTTAATTTTAATTTGTTTATTAAGAGATCATTATTATTATTATTTTATATTAGAGATATATTGCCGAGCGTGCCGCTGTAACAATGCAAATAAGTGACCACGAGCCAGAAAATATTATAGACTGTTTCCTTGAAGAGATCGAGAAGCAAAAGCACAACGACGAGCTAAACTCAACGTTTTGTACGGACCAACTTGTTAGTATACTTCAAGATATGTCATTGGCGGGATATGACACTACCAGTAAATTTTTGGAATGTCTTGTAATGTACATGTGTATGCATCCAGACGTGCAGATTAAAGTTCAAAAAGAAATCGACTCCGCTTTGGATACTGGCGCATCTCTGAGTTATTTCTACGACAAATCAAGGTTAAAAATAACTTTTATTAAAATAATTATTAGCATGTCGTCAATTTAAGGCCGAGTGACAGAAATAGTTAGGATTTTTTAAAAATAATTAAAACTGTTTCCATCAGATATTTTTTTCTATTCCTGATGTAATGCTAATCTTAAATAACAGAAAAGATTAAAAATATTGCTCTGGATAATATATAATAATAATTAATAATTTCAGAATGAATTATACAATGGCTGTATTTTCTGAAGTGCATCGACTGTCCAATCTTGTACCCTTTATGCCTAGAATGACAAATAGAGATGGTGAAATTGCCGGTCGACAATTGCAGAAGGTATAATATTTTTCTGTTTTAGGAACACTATTTAGTTAAAATACTAAATTGAATACTAAATTAAATACAGCACATTTAAACTTATTAATTATTTAAAATGCTTTCCTTTTTCTTACAGGGCACTATGATTTTAAATATTTACCTCCAATCACGACTGGATGAAAGATACTGGAGTAATCCTTTTGATTTCAATCCAGAAAGATTTTTGGATAGCAATGGCTTCCTTCGACAAGAAAAAGTTGATCGCTTACTTTTATTCGCAAATGGTAACATTAATTTCTATATTTTTCGGTGTCTATTTTTTATCTGACATACATTTTTATGTTTATACTTAAGTTGTGTTTATTTCTTATACTGCTTATTGTTTTTCTTATCTTAGGTTCAAGACTTTGTCCAGGTGAGCAACTTGCAAACGCAACAACATTCGCATTTGGAATTGGAATTCTTCAGAGGTACACTGTAACAAAATGGAATGATAGTGATGTGTTGGGCTCTATGATTCCAACATGTGCTGTAAATGCTCCCGAACCTTTTCATGTTAAATTTTTAGATCGGTAAAATACAATAAATTAGACGCCATAGCTTTTTTCGAATACTTCCATCGACATTATGATGCTGAAAATATACAGGCTTAGTAATGTGATTTTCATATTGACATAGTCATGATACGGAACTTCAACTAATTTTTGATATTTTTTGGCGGCATTTGCAGAATCAGATGAGGAAGGTAGAAAAGAGTTTGAATTCATTAACACCCGAAGCAAATGCCCAAAGTAGTCAATGCCAATGCCAATGCACTAAATACGTAATTAGAAAGGTTAATTACATATTGGAACATTTAAAACAGATACCTATTTCATTTACATAGTAATAAAGCACTTGTATGAAAATCGGTACTTATGGGCACTAACGTTGTCAACGACAAGACTCTATTAACTACTAGGAATATTTCGAGAAATGAAAGGGGCAAAACGGCGATTTAATTCTCTGAAATGTCATGAATGAGGCGAATCCGAAATTAAGCTCAAAATGTGTGCTCATATTAACCATAAATAAAGGTGACAGTTTGAAATAAAAGTTTAAAATTCAATTTATTACAAGTCGATAACACTAATTTCGAATATGAAAACCACTTATCATAAGCGTGTTGTAGCGGTCAACAGCGCGCGCGAAATTTTAGTTGAGTAGATAATCTCCATTTCTTAGTTATAGAGGTGATCGAAAACGCTGATTTCGGTCGGTTCCGTCACTTATCATTGGCGCGCTGTAGGCGCCCTGCAGCCGCGCGCTAAAATAGAGTCTGAGTGTGTACTTAAGCTTTCAAGATTTTTTACATCGATTCCTTCCAAAGTTGACGAAAGTGACAAAAATCGATGTCTAAAATCGATATTAATGAGGTTAGCATAGTCAAACAAGTTTCAAAAATTTGTGGTCAGGGGAAATTTTTCAGCTGGGAAGAAAGATTGTATGGAACCGGCTTGTCCAAAATTGACGGGATTTCTTCTTAAAATTGTAAAAATAGTTGCTACATCCATACTGCACATTGGTTTTCCCAGAATCGAACTGTCATCCCGCAAATAAATTAAAAACCTTCAAAAATGGGGTATTTTCAAGTTTCAACAATCACATAATTAAAATCTATCCCAATCGACTCAGTGGAGTTAAATTGATCGGAAAACAGTATTAAAAAACTACTCCTGATTACCCCTAAAAGGGGGTAGGGTATTACCAGAGAGAAATATTTCAAAAACTACAAGGCGCAGAGAAACGGGACTAACACCACTGAACTCAGCAATGATGTTTTCATACATACTGGGTGAAATAGACACGATATCCAAATGTGATATTCAGTGAGGATTTTCCCAAAGTAAGCTAATGTTATTTTTCTCCAGCAGCCGCCTATTATTTTGCTTCTACTTACTTGGAATAGTATGACATTATCGGAAACAATCCGTCAGTTTAAAATAATCGCATTAAATTGAATATTAATTTTTGATTAAACTAATATATGATTGCAATTGGAAATAAAATTTAATGTCGGGAATTTTTTCTCATGGTACATTAATAATTAATAAAATCTCACAGCGATTGTATTTGAATGTACAACAAATATTTACTAAGTCCCGTAACTACTAAAAATTCAAAATCAAAGTACCTGATACAACGTTTCGGGGATTGATTAAGGAAGCGAAAAAGAGATGCAATACCAAGGTATTCAATGTCGCCAGGCTATAGTTAAAATTCTGGATACAAGAAAGTCTGCGATACTTTGTAACTGAACAATGGACAACGCTATTTCGTAATTCGTATTTTAAAAAGTAGTACAGTTATTACATTAACGGATAAAAAATGAAAGTTGTTAATAAATGCTTTTTGTTATTTATTATGTCCCTGCATTACAAATCAGCATACCATATAAGCAGTTGAAATTAAGACTAAAGGGCAAGCATGACATTATAATTAATTTTTGAAGGGGAAAACAGGAGTGACACCAGGTTGTTTGAAAGAAAAAATTGTCTGGTTACTTTGTTTAATCAAAAAAATAGGTATTTATGCTCATGTTCACTACAAACACGAAATTAAACTTCGTCACTGTATAAAGTTGTTCTGGTAGCGATTTTAGAAATCGCTGTCAAACAAAACCTGAAATGATGGTACTCAAAGATTGAGAGAAGTTAATAAAAAATATTATGGATAAATTAAGAGAAATAAAAAATATTTTGGATAATTAAGAGAAATAAAAAATATTTTGGATAATTAAGAGAAATAAAAAATATTTTGGATAATTAAGAGAAATTATTAAAAAATGTTTTGGATAGTTCGCATCGGCTTTTTTCAAACGTACTTTGTAACAAAATGGAAGTGGTAGGACTGTACTGTTGTAGTGTGTGGCTCCAATTGAAGGGTTGAGGAATATGTCAGAATAATTTGACTAGATGGAAAATCCTACAAAGGAGTTCTGGTACCCCTGGTGGTGGGTACAGTGGTCGGTTAGGACTAAAATAATTGTATTCAACTACAAAGAAGGAGTTGTGCTCAGCTTTACAAGGGCGTTGCGGAGTCCGCAATGGAAGATTTGTTCTAAAAAGAACAGATGTATAGCACTTTGCTAAAATTGATGAATGTTGCAGGGTCCACAACGGATATTCTGAAAGTTGAGTTTCTGGATTGTAGAGAAGAGAGAATGAACCATGTAGAATCAAGAAGGGAGTGGGTTGTCCGTTGGTATCCGTTCCCGCTCTTTTTGTGTGATATTACGTTTGGCGGGAAATCAATATATAAACCTTTCCTGTTGTGTCGGCTGAAAGCCTGGTCGTTAGCTTTCTTTGGATTTAGCCACCGATATCTTTTTCCGTGATTTGAACAAACAAAAATTCACAGTTTAAGAAAAAAGTTATCTCTGCTAAAGAAGTCGTATAATACAGATAAGTGCAATCAAGATATTTTCTCTGATCAAACAATTTCAACCAATGATTGGCCCCGTTATCAATATATTGTTGAATATCAGACATTATTTGTTGGGATGCAAGAGTTGGAGATTTTTACTGCGAGGGCCCAAAAGGGTGTGGCAGGTACATTTAAAGATGATGATTTGGATGATATGCGGTCAATTTTTACACATAAAATTGAAATTATATGTACATTTTTATGTAAGACGAAGTCATGCTTGCCAATAGTAATAAAGACGGTGCAACAACAAATCAAGAAATTAAGCATAAAAATGTGTCCAGACCCATATTATTCAGCAATTGCTGGCAAGAGTCTCTATAGGGTTTCGCTATTTGTCAATATTTAAAAGTGAAATCAGATGCTTATGTACTTTTATATGTAACGCTTATATATATAACGCTTATATGTAACGCTTATGTTTTTGCAGATAGTACTTCTGATTATTCAAACCAGTCGGGCAATAATGACAACAACGAATAATTTTAACGTTGTAAGTACTATATGTTGTTGGTTTATTTTAAATTTAAATTAGTTTTATTGGCAATTCATTTGCACATTTTTATTGCGGTTGGGCATGGTTAAAAAACAATTTCCTTAAGCTATAAGTTCTATTATAATGCAATTAGCATTTAGGATTGTTATAAGTAATTTATTAGTTTAATTTAATAGCCAAGGAAGAACAGGACCCAATAGGGTGTTAGTCCGCCACGAAATTCATAAAGACACTTAGAATTAGCCGGAGCATTCTTTAATCACTATTCTTGTGAATATCCGGGTGAAACTTAAGCACAGCCTTTCTCAAGCAGGGCATGAAAAAGGCAGCCTTTTGACTTTTAGCTTGCCTTTTTGCCTATCAAAATTAGCAAAAAGGCGCCTTTTTGACTTTTTGCCCTTTGCTTTAAAATTCGACAATGCGAACACCCAATAATATAGGCTTTTCCAGTAAATTACGAACCAGTTACATTCCAAATTGAATGAAAAATGTACGGACATGAAGTAGAAACAACAGTTATAAATGTTATTGCCTGGAACCGAAATTCAACAGAAGTTACAATTAGATCTTTAGTTCATTGAACATTACAGATAGCTTTAGCCATCGCAAAAAGGCGCCGTTTTGTCTTTTTCCTCCCAAAAAGGCAGCCTTTTTCATTCCCTGTTCTCAAGCAATTTTTTGAGTATATCGGGTCCAATGGCGTAGGCAGCGTCTCAGTAGGCATTGTAGGCAGGAACACGGAAAATTGGTTGGGTGGCGTGTGTGTTTAATGCTAGTGTTTGTCTGTGTTCGTTAGTGTAATATTGCCTGGTGCTCAAAAACTCTAAACCACGTAACTAAACCACTTTCCTACTCCTCCTCATGCATTAACAAAAATATAGCAACTTGCTCTAGGTTCGGAGTGCAGCAATGGGTCAATTGGCTTAATAAATGGTCAGCAATAAATGACCAACTCGGGGTCAAGAGGTCATATGACACTAAAATGTTAAATGAACAACTTACCCGGGTTAGTGCCTTACGAATGAGCCATCCCCGGGTATTCTACGATTAGTGCTTCTACAAAAAAAGCTCCTATGACACACTGACTGACTGACTTACAGCGTAGTGATTTTATTTATGTAATCCTTTAATTAATTTTGCACTAAAAATAAGTTTGCATTGTACATTTTAACTGAAATATTGACAAAAAACAAGTATGTATGTCATTATGATTGATTATTACAAAGAGAAAACAGAATCAACAAAGGTCGTTTAATAAACAATGGTCTGGCAACTTTGGTCTTACTACGATAAATAAATGTATGTCAGATATAGGTACAAAGTTAAACGACATTACTGTTTTTAGGCGCAACTGATTGCTAATTAGAAATCGCTGTCAAACAAAACAGAAAATTGGTATTTATAAATTATTATAAATAAATAAACCGATAATAACATTTACTATAGTCCCGTTACTTCGGAATTGTTACATTAAATCGTAGGCATTTTAATGTATATCCACTATAGGTACACTTGTCGCAACCGACAATTAAGAAAAAACTAAATATATTGGTATAAATTAATGTATATCCTCTGGATTTGAATCGGCATATGAAATTAATAGTATGTTCTCATCATCCTTCAGAAAAAGAATCCCATATCGTTTACAATGAAATGACATACAATTAAAGGATTGTTAATTAAAACGGACGCAATGATGCATACAAATGGGTAACTTTCCGTAGTCATATAACAAGTCCTTGGGTTTATTCTACAAGTTACTACAAGTTTTAAAATATGATTTCTTGCATATGAGAACTAACATAAATGCCATCAACTGCAAAAAATAAAAAGTGATTTAACGAATTTAGAGGAGAGAGAGAATGGCTTTTATTCGTTACCATTTTAGGTTTGCCACTTGAACACAGTAATAATAACAAAAAATAAATTAAAAATAAATAAAAATATGATTTCTAATTCAATGTAAACACTTAGTTATACAATATATGTAGATTTTAAATGTTTTGTGAATTGTTTTAGTTGTAGGAAAACCAATGGTGATGTAATATGAGTGTTGAGCTGCGTATGACTGACAAAACGATATCTTTTGTCAAGTAGAAATCTTTTTCTAAAGTTTTCAAAGAATTCAGGGACAGTTCCTCTGGATCCTATCATAAGGCCAATAACTTCCACACTTGATAAGTTGTAATTTTTTATGAATAATTCTGCACAAGGTTTGTAAATGGCTTTCTTTTCGGAGTCGACTTCGGTCGTTTGATTTTGTGATGTTTCAATTCGGACAGTTGGGTCTATAATGTATCATTTTTTTCCATCAATAGCTAGAATATCTATTGTTCTGAAAGAACCAGTGATAGAATCGCACCTAATTTCTTCGTATACTTTTTATTTTTTTTGTCTAAATGCCTCAGCAATCAGTGATCTTATAATGTGATGTCGATTATTTCGTAGAAATTCTGTTTTCTTGCAGAAACCCAACACAGCTATTAAATCCGCAACGGTTTGTATTAGGATTCCTATCTGGAACAGAATTAACGGCGACTACACATCCATTTAATTTTGGAGCAGAAGTCCACTCGGACGAAGATAGTTCTTTGCGATTGTTTATCCAAAAATTAGCATATGGGACTTCGTTAAAGAGAATGATTCCCTTTCCTTTTGTTTTCAGTTCCTTCCAATTGATAAATTCTCTTTCACGCAAGATATTTCTTAGAATCTTAAAAGTTTTAATGGATTTTGATGATTTGGAATTGTTTTGGGCGGAACGAATATCATCTACAGTTATTTGAAGTTTTTCAATACAATTCTTTCTTTTGCAATATTCTTATTTGCAAGGACGTAACGTGTGAAACCTTACTGGCCTTGCGTGCCAGTAAGGTTTCACATATATATTACGTGTCCTTGAAAACTAACCAAATTTGCGTTTCAAATGACATTAAATCTTTATCACCATTTTCTATTTGTTTTAGGAGTGGAATGCTCGCAGCAAATAATTTCAAAATATTTGATGACAATGCACAATGGTAATTTATTTTACATTATTTGTTTGATTATTGAT
>JAAAYG020041227.1:0-12991 GCA_009936455.2 Tomocerus minor
TGCTTAGACCTAAAGCCGAATTGTTGTTTACAAAAGATATGATTTGTTTCAAGATACTCAATTAAATTAATATAGACACATTTCTCCAGTAGTTTTAGGAGTATAGGTTGGTTATTTATAGGCCTAAGGTCTTTTGGATGTGATACGACGGGTAGCTTGGGATTAGGTATTACTTTCGAGATTTTTAACGAGGTTGGTACAGTGCCTTGGCTTAAACTACAATTAATTAAATCTAAAAGTTCAAGATAGAAGTTAGATGAGGACATAGTATAGTGTATCATTATAGGAGCTATACCTAACGTATCAACGTTCGTTCCCTCAGTATTTTTTAAGCTAGTCCAAGCTTTACATAACATGGCAAGTCGATCATAGTTACAACAAAAGAACTGCTGTTAAATACTTTAGTTATTTCTGGCCCCCCAGAAAACATTATATTATTGCTAGATAAACTGAAATCAGATGTACACTCTATCCAAAGATGGATGGGTGAAAACAGAATGAGTCTTAATCTAGATAAATCGGAAATGTTAATCGTTTGTAAGGAATATTTTGAATAAAACTAACGGCAAGCCGTAACAGAAAGCTCGCCCTAGTAGGGCTACCCTGTACACAGTTTTACGGGAAAACATTAGCGGAAGTAGTATTATTTTAAAAAAATTGGTAAAAGCAGTAAAAGTAAAAGTTTGTGTAATTACCACTAGATTTCCATAATAGCTGATTTCACTATTAAATTAAATGTTAAATAGAAGCAGTGTCAAATAATTATGTGCTATTATTTATATCTAACCGAAGCAGTAATCAATGTTTTATGCCACCAAAATATTTAATATTTAATAGAAACAATATGAATTATAAGGTGTCTGAATTGTAGAAGCACTGTTTTTCTTTTTATACTGCAGGAAATTATAGATGCATAGAAGCGTCAAGATTTCCATGATCAAATTCAATGCTTAGTAGAAGCGGTATCAATATTTTTATAATACCAATCAAACAATTATTAGAAGCACAATCGATATTTTAAAGTACATTTTTATACATTGACTATTAAAATGAACAAAAAGTGAGCGCGCGTTATCTCGGTAACTAGTGGACCGATTGCGCCCATTTTGAATAGGGTTCGTCATGGGCCCATATGCAATGCTTATGCATTGTTTGGTCAACCTCCGTCATTTTATTCGAGAGTTATCGTGCTAACGGACGTACGGACAGAATGTGTGATTCCATAAGCTCTCCTAGGGCGAGCTAAAACTAACGGCAAGCCGTAATAGAAAGCTCGCCCTAGTAGGGCTGCCATGTACACAGCGTTACAGAAAGACAACGGAAGTAGTATTATTTTAAAACAATTTGGTAAAAGAATTTTCTAATATTTTATACCAGTAAAATTTTAATGGAAGTAATGCAAAATTTAAGTTGTCCAAATAGTAGAAGCAGTGTTTTCTTTTTATACTACAGGAAATTATAGATGCATAGAAGTGATATGATTTCCATAATTCATTTTATGCTATCAAAATAGTTAACATTTAATGGAAGCAATGTAAATTTTAAGTTGTCCGAATAGTAGAAGCAGTGTTTTTCTTTTTGTGCACGAAATTATGAATGCATAAGAGCGGTAAGATTTCAATAATAACTAGCTTCATGTAATTGAATCAGTTTCTAATATTTTAAACTATATATCGTAATTCAAATTTGATAGAAGCGGTTTCTAATATTTTAATCTATATATCGTAATTCAAATTTGATAGAAGCGGTTTCTAATATTTTAAACCAAAAACTGTAGTTCACATTTGATAGAAGCAGTAAAATATACATAGTAATTGAAAGGTAGAAGCAATGTTTTTATTTTACTATTGCAAGAAAATTATGAAAGCAAAGAAGCAGTAAGTTTTCCATAATTATTGATTTCACTATTAATAAAATGTTTGATAGCAGCAGTATCACAGAAAAATATGCTATTAATTTACATTAAATTGAAGCAGTAATCTATATTTTATGCCACCAAAATATTTAACATGTAATAGAAGCAATATGAATTATAAGGTGTCTAAATAGTAGAAGCACTGTTTTTCTTTCTATCCTGCAGGAAATTATAGATGCATAGAAGCATCAAGATTTCCATAGCAATTTGTTTCACTATAAAACTCAATACTTAGTACAAGCGGTATCAATATTTTTATACTACCTATCAAACAATTTATTAAAGCACAATAGCTACTTTGATGTACCTTTTTGCACATTGACTATTAAAATATGCAAAAAGTGAGCGCGCGTTATCTCGGTAACCTGTGGAGCGATTGAGCCCACTTTGAATAGGGTTCGTCACGGGCCCATATGCAATGTTTATGCATAGTTTGGTCAACCTCCTTCAATGCGTTCGAGAGTTACCGTACTAACAGACAGACGGACGGACGGACAGAATGTGTGATTCTATAAGCTCTCCTAGGGCGAGCTAAAACTAACGGCAAGGCGTAACAGAAAGCTCGCCCAAGTGGAGGCTACCCTGCACACAGCTTTAGGAAAAAATGAACAAACGTTAGTAGGGAAATGACATAATGTCTACAAAATAGCAGTTCGTTGCAATGATTCCCATTATTATAATCAGTAGATGAATAAGCTTAGAGCAGTCTTTAATATTTTAGAGCAGTTTCTAATATTTAAGAGCAGTTTTTAATATTTTAGATCAGTTTCTAATATTTTAGAGCAGTTTCTAATATTTTAGAGGAATTTCTAATGTTTTAGAACAGTTTCTAATATTTTATAGCAGTTTGTAATGTTTTATAGCTCTTTCCAATCTTTTATTGCAGTTTCTAATATTTTGTAGCAGTTTCTAACACTTTAGAGTAGTTTCTAATATTTTAGAGTAGAGCGCTTTGCAATGGTCGTCGCGTAACTTCGTGTCCGGTGGCTTTGCCTCGTGTGTCGGTTGCCTTTGCATCTGATGTCGGGTGGCTTTGCCCGGGGTGTCGGTTTATTTCGCATTGGTCGTCGGGTGGCTTCGTTTTAGTCGTCGGGTAGCTTCGCATCGGGCGTCTTTTGGCTTCGTGTTAGTCTTCGGTTGGCTTTGCAAATTGCAACGGGTGTCGGTTGACTTCGCTTCGTGTGTCGGTTTGCTACGCTTTGGTCGTCAGGTGGCTTCGCCATGTTCGACCTATCATAGTACCTCAAGGGGGTAGTAGCACCTCAAGGGGGTAGTAGCACCTCAAGGGGGTAAACGTTGGCTTCGCATCAGGCATCTGATGGCTTCGATTTGTTCGTAGGGTAGCTCCGCATCGGCCACCTGTTGGCTTCGATTTTATCGTAGGGCAGCTCCGCATCGGGCATCGGTTGGCTTCACATTGGCCATCGGTTGACTTTGGACATCGGGCATCTACCTTAGTGCCCACAAACCCTCAACCACTACGCCACTGCTTTTTTTCCAGTATCTTTCATGAATTAAAATCTTAGCAAGTAGTAGCTGACAACTACTGTCTTGTTTGGCTATGCCTAAGCATAGCAAAGGAATGAATCGGCTCGTAGTTGTTGTGTCAGGTCCAGTGGGGTAGGAATCTTATGGACAGGCGGTCATTGCCAACACAGGAAATTGGTTGGGTTGCGATTGTATGTGTACGGCTAGTGTTTGGCAGAAGTGACAGTAGGATGCTAACAGACGAAGCTAAGCCGAGACAGAAAGAAGATAATTTGAACGCTCGCACAAGCATTCGTTTTCTTCTTACTGTCTCTTTTCGTATAGAGCCCAGTGGCGTATGAATCATATGGGCTGGCGGGCATTGCAATTGCCCCCACGGGAAATGGCAAGGTTGGGTGGCGTGTGTGTGTAGTGTTTGTGTGTTAGTGTGTCTGGGTGTAACATTGTGCAGGGTCCATAAAACCTCAACCCACTACGCCGCTGGGTGTCCCACCCCCTCCCATGTATTAACAAAAAACATGATAACTCGGGGTCAAGAGGTCAAGGGAGATTATAATGTGTATACATAAATCAGATTAAAAATTAGCTTTTTTATGAACCATTCCCAGGGTTTTCTACGGTCAGTGGTTGCTCAAGGAGAAGAGTCTAAGACAGACAGAAAGAAAGAAAGACGTGCAGCGGAGACATTATATAGAAACTAATATACAAAAAGTTTTATATTCGAATTCGAATATACACGCTAAACCTAAGTAAATTATTTAAAAAACCTTTACTAACTATAATGAATTCGTGTTTACTTGAGAGTAAGAAAGTCACATTAGAATAATTGTACAGGAATAAATTATAAAGTGAAATAATATCGATGACAAATTCGCTTTTAAAGTAATGAGAAGGAAGTAATACAAATAATATCACGCAAGTCATACTTATGGGACACAATTAAAATTATTATTAGCTCTTCTTAGTACAGTATCTTTTATATGGAGCGTCAAAATACTTTTACATATTAACAAAATGTTAATAGTTGTTAATTTACATGAATGCCTATAATTAATAAATTTATGTCATTTGTCGTATAGAACTGAATTATTGATTCACAAAAAGCATTAAAAAGAAACCGGAGAAATTATTCCTAATGGACAGTCTACGAAGAAATGGTATGTATATGCCTTGGTGGAAACTCCGTTCCTAAGTAAAAAAGCTGAAATTTTTTAAGCATCTATCAAAAAAGCTATCGTACTTATCTCATAATTTACAAGTTAATCTTATAATACCACAATATGTAACATTTGGTAAAAGCAGTAAGCCAAATTTTACCCCCCCCCCCAGAATATTTAACATTTGATTACAGTTTCTACTATTTTATAACAGAAAATCTGGTTAGCATTTGATAGAAGCAGTATGGATAATATGGTGTTTTAATAGCAGAAGCAGTGTTTTTCTTTTTATACTGAATGAAATAGTGAACTGATATAAAATCGATAAGATTTCCGTAATAAAAAGAAAGGAACAATTTTTTAAAAGCATAATAGATATTTCGATAACTTTTTTAGACATTAACTATTAAAAACGCCCTATACCTACTAACCTACTAGTAATCTGTGGACCGATTGCGCCCATTTTGAATATGATTCGTCACAGGCATGCACTGCTTGGTCAGCCGCCGTCAATGCCTTCGGGAGATATTGCGACAACGGACGTACGGATACACGTTTGTTTGAAACATTTCTTTTGAAATTTTCTACTCATTGAAGTTAACATTGTAAGGTACCGGCACCAATTAAAATCAGCGACAGTATCTCCACTGGGGAGGAGATATTGGGGCTGCAACCAAAGTCGCTTTTCCATATAAATGACGTAAAAAAACTATGTTTGCATATGGTTTCATCAGCAACATTTTTTTAATTTAAATATTAATAGGCATACATTGTGTCCTAAAAATACTGGTGACAGTATATTTTAGGGTTAGGAAATTCAATTTCAAAAAAAAATACGGACATTTTTTAAGTCGCTGATTAATTTAAGGGTGCAGGCATGATAAGTATATAGGTTTTTAAGAGCACCGCATAGGTGCTCTTAAAAAATACTGCCACTATAAAAATTCAATAGTTGGAATTGGTATCCATAACATTGAATTAAAAAGAGTAAATAAACAAAATGGTTTGTTTATTTGCTCATTCAAGTAAAAAATAAATGATATCGACTGGAACTAGGTCTTAAGGGGGATCTGATAAGCCATCTTGCCATTTTCGGGAATCTCCCCATTAGGAAAATCTCCATGGATATTTAATAAATATTTAAGACGACAGCTAGGAGTCATAAAATGAAGGTCGCATATCTTGACTTTTGATTGTATGGGAAACCCAAGGCCCAGCAGACAAAATAATTTAGGCTAAATAAAACCAGTAAGTATACTTCTCAAAGCCCCGCCCCTCCATAACTCTTCATAAGTATATAAGGATTATTTTTATGTAAATATTCTTTTCCTCGATATGAAAGCCACTTTGTTTCTACGAACTGTGAGTCATTCGATTTATCAATACCATCACATAATAAAAAGGGCACTTTTTGAAACTTTTCTACTCCATTAGCTTCCATAACAAAATTTTGCTTTTAGTGAATATGCTAATTATATATGGATAATAGATAATAGAAAAGGGCAATTTAGAATACGTACACTTCACCACATCAAGATCAACGAGAAATCTTTTATTCAGCTATTTATATTTATTACAGAAAAAAAACTCATTCAATTAATAAAACCTTGGAGTCGTGCTTATTCTTAATTTATAGGTTATCGATAATATACAAAAAGTTTTATATTCGAATATACACACTAAACCTTAGTAAAGTATTTAAAAAACCTTTACTCAATAATGAATCCGTGTTCATGAATTCTATCTGGACAGATATTGTCATCATGCCCATTTTTATTAATAAGGTGAAAGAAAGGAACATAAAATGACAGGACAACGAACATAAGTCGGAGTACAATTTATTCACGTGTTTACTTGAGAGCATGGAAGGTAGATTAAGATGGAAGGAGGGTATTGTAGCTGAGACTGTGATAAATAGGAGGCTTCGATAGCAGTGCTTCGACAGTTGTGTGCCAGAAAGCGTAACTACAGAGGATTTGCCTAATGTACGCCATTTGTAGTCGATTAGAGGCATGTGAGAGGCATGTGGGAGGCATACAGAAACTCCTCTGTTTGCTTTAGTGTATTTCCCTGTTCCACATGCATCCAATTTCCAGCACACAACTGTATTGGCGTTCTAACACAGTATCTCAAAGCGTGAGTAGGTAAGGAGTATGCTTACCAGGGGCTTGCTTGAGAGTAAGAAAGGCATATTAGAATAATTGTACAGGAATAAATTATAAAGTGAAATAATATCGGTGACAAATTCGCTTTTAAAGTAATGAGAAGGAAGTAATACAAATATTATCACGCAAGTCATACTTATGGGACACAATTAAAATTATTTAGCTCTTCTAAGTACAGTATTTTTTATGGAGCGTCAAAATACTTTTACATATTAACGAAACGTTAATAGTTGTTAATTTACATGAAGTGACATATGCCTATAATTAATTAATTTATATCATTTGTCGTATAGAACTGAATTATTGATTCACAAAAAGCATTTAAAAGAAACCGGAGAAATTATTGGCATTCCTAATGGACAGTCTACGAAGAAATGGTATGTAAATGCCTTGGTGGAAACTCCGTTCTTAAGTAAAAAGTGATATTTCGTATAAGTTTTGTAACCGACCTTTGGTAGGAAGACATTGCGGTGTGTAAATATTATCAGTTAATCGTAATTAGGGAATTAAGGAATAAAGTGGCAAAATAATCGTGTTTCAATTAACTAAAATCACTGCACTTTTGATTTTTTTTCTGTTCAATCCAAAATTGCATCTCTGAAATAAATATTGCATTGCAGCTCACATACGAAAATTTGCAATAGAGCTGTAATAATAAATATAGCTACAGGTTACATTTTTTTTAATTTTGATTAGACTCCCCAAATTACTGAAATATTGCAAGTTTGCGAGGACGACAACCAACTAAGAAGAGTATACAAATGACATATATTATAATGAAACACTGCACCCCGATGTGATTCTAGAAACAATGGAATCCAGCAAAACTTCAAACTGTTAAAAGTTGAAAAATAGGCCCATGTACAAAAATGTAACAAAAACAATGAAATCCAAGCAAATAACAATTAATGACATAACTCCGCCATTTATGAAACGGTCCAACTTCTGAGAGTTCCAGTGTTACTGGCATATGTGTCTACACATTGTATATGTTTTGGACCCACCTTCCTCGTCCATAAAGAAAGTTTTATGCATTTGAAATTCTGTAAACAAGGGAACCAAAACACAAGCAGTGACATAACTCCGCCATTTATGAACATTGTGGGACTCTCAGAAGTTTCATAAATGGCGGAGTTATGTCACTGCTTGTGTTTTGGTTCCCTTGTTTACAGAATTTCAAATGCATAAATCTTTCTTTATGGACGAGGAAGGTGGGTCCAAAACATATACAATGTGTAGACACATATGCCAGGAACACTGTGGAACTCTCAGAAGTAGGGCCGTTTCATAAATGGCGGAGTTATGACATTAATTGTTATTTACTTGGATTTCATTGTTTATGGAGTAACATTTTTGTACATGGGCCTGTTTTTCAACTTTTACCAGTTTGAAGTTTTGCTTGGATTCCATTGTTTCTAGAATCTCATCAGGACACTGCACTCCTTCAACCTACAAAACATAATAAAACACAACCAACAAGCTCTCTTGGGGATAATTTCTTAATTGCAAATTTTCTAATCCATTAGCTTCTCAAAACAAAAATTTCCTTCTAGTTACTAATGCTGAATACATATGCCAGTTATTAAATAGAAATGGCAATCATTCAGCTATATAATTACAGAAAAAACTCATTCGACAAATAAAACTGTAGCCTTGCTTATCCTTAATTCGTAGGCCATCGATAATTTACATTTTCAAATTCAAATATACAGAAGCTGAAAAAAAAATCTTCACCAAAATGTAATTATGTTTATATTTTGAGTGCGACGAGAAAAACTGAACAGATTTTGTCATCATGCCATTTTTATTTATACCGTGAAAGAAACGAACATAAACCGATTTCGCAAATATTGGTGGGTACCCGTACTTCTAATTATGATGTGAGAAATCTTTCCAAAAACAAATTTCATGAACAGTTTTCATACTTATGACTATATCAGTAAGTTCTCTGCAAAAAAAAATTATTATAGTCCATTAAATAGATTTGACTGAAATGTTTTCCTGGAATTGTTTCAACGTTCTAACTTTCTCCCTAGCGTTTTCTGCCCCTACCCTTGGTTGGAATTTAAGTGACGTTTCTGAAATCGAAAGTGATTGTTACATAAACATAATTTACTTTGAAAACGTATTTGATTTGTCGCAATTAGCAGCAAAAGAGTCAGCATTGTTGGATGAAATTAGTGAGGTCAAGGTGCCAATTGCATTGACTAAAATAAAAGATGTAAGTGATTTTGATTGCTCTCCACAAATAAATATGAAAGACCCTTTCCCTTGTGAAGTAGAATGGAGAAGGGAGAAAATGAAAATCGGAGCACCTTATTTATGGTCACGATTTACCTGTGTAGCTAACATTGTCATCAACTTCAACCCCGAAAGTTTAAATCAGTTAATTGCAATTCATTTTGTCAGTGAGACAATGTATAGCAAGGGAAAAGTACAGGTCTTCAATACACGGTTCAATGATGAAGAAATTATCGATACAGAAAACAGCATTTTCAACTTGGCAGAGCATTGCTCCGTGTACATTTTATTGGACAAGGAAATTGTAGATTCCATTAAATTTGAAACTATCCGCCTGATGAAAATTGGTAATGATAATAAACAGGAAGACGCCTATTTAAACTATGTTCATTATTTCATTTTTGGCCTCAAATCCTGGTTTCTGCTATCACGTGATGATGTGGAGGAACATATTCTAAATTTCGTGTTCATCGATTTCAAAGACATTAACGTTAACATATATCAGTTAGGATACAAACTCAAAGCTTTCCAGCTACCGAGAATCAAATCATTGTGTACAGGACAGACGTTGAGAAGAATGGCAATAGAAAAGTTCACAATGGAAAGTAATATCGTCAAAACGCTTAATTTTGTGATTTCGTTGCATTCCGAGGGCAATTACAAAAATAATTACAGAGGACCACCGCTGAGCCGACACACTTACTTTCGAGACTTTTTTGATGGGGCCAATTATGATGTAGCCCTTGCAATTTATTCAATTATATTAGAGAATTTACCGAATTCAACCATCCAAGGCTATTACGGTTTTGTGTTCATAGAAGACTCTAAGCGCCGTAAGGACTCAATTAAATTGTACTTCCAACAATCAATTGCACAATTGCTTTATCCTTCTATTGTTTATTCTAACGATCAAGTTTATACGTTTACTGGCCAAGATTCTTACACCTTTATATCTTGCACTGTCTTGGATGAAGGGACTCTCTCATTTATCAATTACGGTCGTCCTTTTCAATTTTATGTTTGGGTGGCTACGGCTATTTCTATTGGCGTTGCAACTACTTTCGTACATGCCATATTCGTTTACAGGAAGGATAGCAAAAGTGCAATATTCTTTGCTATTTCCATTGCGTATCTGCTAGAGGTCAGCCACCCATTGCCAAAAAACATGCAAAAAACTGCCTGGCTAAAATTTATAATTGGCCCTTTGCTCCTAATGCTCATCGTCCTGACGAATGCTTATAAGGGAATCGTTACTTCTGATCTCACAGAGCCTCCTCCTCTTCGACAAATTGAATCTTTCCAAGATTTACAAAACTATCCGCAAATTACTTCACTCAGTCCAACTCTCGACGGGAGTTTTGGGTCCCAGAGATTTAACTACGAAATGGAAACGAAAAAAACCATTTTGTTTCAATACTATTGCTATCTAGAAAATAACAAGACAAAATATGAGGACGTATACCCATCGCCACACAAAAAATGCAACAACATAGTTTACAGTAACATTTCCAATTTTTTGGAAACCAAGGAGGAAACATTACAATCTGCAATTAATACATGTAATTCACACGAAACGTGTGTGCACTTTTCTTCAAGTACTATTTACCAGCTCATCAAAGACGAAATATGGACATCCATAAAGAGAACTTTTACATCCAAAAAGAGAACTTTGAAATCCAAAAGGAAAGCATTGATGTACAGTATTATGAATTCAACTAAGGTCCCGAAAACGTTTTTTCACGAAAATATACCACAATGGATTGCGCGTTGTAATAACTCCATGTTCGTTGACTTGGAATCTAAAATTAATCAACTTTTTAACGATTCTTATTGGAATCCCGACAATAGGGGAAGTTGGCCAACTCGAAATTTGTATCGAGGAAAATTGGAAAATAATTTCCTATCCTTTCCTGTATTTTCGTATTTGAAAATCGATTATTATCCTTTTCTTGCTCCGTTTTTCCGAAAAAAGACGGCCATTCTTAATGACGCGGGACTTTACGGCTCATGGTTTCAGTCATATAAAAGATTTAACTTCACTGAATGCAAATCCTGCTTTTTAAAACCTCCTCCAGTACCCTTGGGCTTTAAGCATTCAAATTTCAGCAGCGTATTTTATATATTTTTTGCCCCGTTTATTTTCCATTTTATGATTATTTTTATAGAATGCCGGCAAGACATAAAATCTATACTAAAATTATCCCTAGAAGCTATTAGAAGAGCCGGTTTGAAAATGAAAACCCAAGATTTGAAAAATTATTTACGTTGCTGGTTTTGCCGTAAACTTAAATGTAAAAGATCAAAACAAAAATTTAAATTTGCGCGACATATTTATTGTTCCAAAAGACATCATGGACGTATCTGGAAAGTTAATACAGTCTTAGGCGGAAATTCGGTAAAGGCCACAATATAATATATAAGGTAGAGGTATATATAAGGGTCAAGTTGCGAGACCCAGGTGGCACAGAGAATTTTAACATATATATGTAATCCATTGGGATAATGAGCTTTGTAATTTGTTTGATGGGCTATTGGCCGCTTGCGCAAATAAAATACCTTATTCTATTCTATATTTATTTATTTTATTTATTTAATCATGACGCTCCTCTCGGGCTATTGCCCATGGAGCCAAATACATTATATACGGTTTTAGATATACTATATTGGTAGTGTGAATACATCATTTGCTTTATATTACATTTTCATTAGGTTTTGAGAGGAAAAATTATGTTATTCATTTAGCACAGTAATTTAATATGTACAATATATAGTATTATATAGCTGACCTAAAAAGTTGCACAATAGTTGCATTAATAGTCATATTTTTGCTATGCTGCACATTAGTCCAGTAACAAAAAAATTAAAAACATCTTGGTTGACAGAATGATTTAATTCTATCTGCACATTATCATATTTTTTTGCAAGGCTGTAATAATAGCGTTGGAATTATTTGCCACACTACTGATCGAATTCCTTTAGTTAATAGGTAGTTCATATTTAACTTTTAGAACAATTATTATATATATAGTTTTACGGGTAAATTTATGTATAGTTATAATATTTACTGTTGGACAGTTAAGACAAAATTTAGGAGTGGTATGTATTTAATGTATATTAATGATTTACTTGACTTATCAGTCCATGCACATGCTGCATTTATTTAAAAGGAGCTATCATGTATCTTTTTACTTTGCTTTTGGTATGTGTATTACATTAATGGCTTCATTGGCACAATTTCTTTTGCTTATTTACTAGCAGGGTCTTTGACGATTATGTGTACTATGTAGGTCAAATTTAATTACGGTAAGTACATCCTGCCACGTGTATACTTATTTTTCAAAAATAATAATTTGCTTAAATGTTGGAAGATTTTAATACCTTCATACAACTTTAGATATAATTTAAATAATTTTGCGCGATGATACTCTTGAATATTATTAATTGCTAATGTTTACCTTTAGTCTATGGATGTTCACACTTATTTTTCCACAAAACACTATTTTCCTGACGACTTTATGTCCATCCAGTTCATTCCGGTTAGATTTGTTTCGAATTTTCTTAAATTGTTTACAAATTACTGTTTTCTTGTCGAATTTACGTTCTCGTCGTTCACTTTCACTTCTTCTTTCGCCTGCCTTTGAAGTCCTTTGCTATTGTTGATATACCCCGCAAAGCCTTCCTATATTGTTAGGCTATCTTTGTTGGAGGGGATCAAAATCACATTCTTGGCCGCTTTGGTTTTTTCTGTTACTGTTGTCGTGTTCATTTTTCCGATTGTTGCTGTTGCTTCTTGTATTTTTACTGCATTTTTGATTGTTATTATTAATTGGAAAGATCTATACATAAAGCGCGCATAACCCAACATTAACGTACGTAACTTACATTCTGCATATAAAGGTTTTCGGGGACGCAGATTACGAATATGAAAACTATTTATCGCTATGACGTACCATTGGCGCGCTGTAGGGGTGGCCAATAAGCGCGCATAACCCAACATTAACGTACGTAACTTACATTCTGCATAT
>JAAAYG020041238.1:0-12990 GCA_009936455.2 Tomocerus minor
GTATATTTTATAATTCCGGAATGATTTTTTACAATGTTAAACGCAAAGAGTTACATTCATACAGACAATGACCATTGCAAGCAATAAAATATAGCAAAGAATTATTCTTACATTAAAAAATCAATAAACATATTTCTGATAGGGTGTATTTATAGTAATACGATTTTTGGATAAAACTACCGTAAAATCTTATGGTTTTAGCAGCATAACACGATTTTTAGCCACTATGACCATTATAGGCCATTGTAGGCCATTGTAGGCCGGCTGGCTGGCTAAAATCTTAAAAAGCCGGCTAATATCGAACACTGGTTATAGTTATGACATGACAATTTCAAATTGTCTCACAGCGTAAAGTTTTTGATTTAATTTTGGAAACCTAGATTTGAGAAATTCAATAGTTTTCTAGGGAATGGAAAAAAACTAACGGCAAGCCGTAACAGAAAGCTCACCCTAGTAGGGCTACCCTGTACACAGCTTTGGTGAGCACTAAGAAAAAAATTGCCAATACCCCCGTCAAAAATGTTTGTGCAGCAAAAACCTTTGAAAACGTTCAAACGGCATATAAAAATGAAGAATCAATGATAATTTATTTGAAAAAAATATGGGGGGAGGCACTACCCCCCTTTGGGGCTATCTTTTCCCCCGTTCGAGGTACCCATTTGAAAATCATAAAAAACATTCCTTATACATCTGAAAGCACAACTGTAAAGTTTCGTTCAAAAATATCCATTACTTTCTGAAATATTGAACTTTGAAGTCAATTTTTTTCCATTTTGGGTCCTACTTTAAGGGTCTATATCTCGAAAGGCAGCAGAGGTTTTGTCCAGTTTAAAATTTTTAAAGCATAGTCTGCATATCATGGAACACGTTCGCTTTGGCATTTTGCCGCAGACACGCCGATTTTAGAAAATACAGCACTTTGAAGTCAGCGTACATTGGGCGTGCATTTTTAGCCGAAACAACATCTGAGCCAATCATAGCCCGGCGTCCTCACTTGCTTACTCACTCACACCCCACTCCACCGCTGGACTTAGTGAGCTCACCCAACTATTGCCTACTTTACTCACCATTGATCCAGCCTACTCAATTCATACCCAATTTTACTCGAACGGTGAGTAAGCAGACCCAACTCCTACCCTACTTCGCCTAACCATCATGTCAGCCTACCCTACTCATACCCTACTTTACCCAACACTCAACTTACACTACCGTTCAGTTACCTTACTTAACCCTTTTAAGTCAGTGTTTGCTTACTCACTATGCTTACTCTCAGCTAACTAATTTAAGAACACTCTCAAACCTTAGACCTTACTCACGATTTTAATGTACCACCCAAATGATTACATTGCAACAAATGCAAATTTTATGCAAATGTTAATAATATTACACAAAAAGTAACGTTAAACGTTTATTAAAAATCGTGTATTTGTAAGAAAAATATTTTTTTCACGAATTTTCAAAATTAGTGTCAAATAAAAATTAAGTAAAGTAGTCAAATTGGGAAAATAACAAAAATACTATTACAAAACAATTGTGTTATCAAAACAACATTTGCTGGCCACCTTCTACTTTGGCATCAGAAAAAACAGAAATATGCCCTTCGCATTATTGAACGATAGATTCCTGTAAGTCACTAATCGGTTGTGAGGTAATTCGTGATTCGCGAAGTACTAGCTCGTACACCTTGCTCTTACAATTTTGCTTAAACTTTGTCAGTGCGTAGTACTCTATGATATCTGCCTACAGTCTTGCCGCACCACCTGGTTCCGGAGCTGTGAATTTCCAAATGTAAGTACATAGGCCTTATATATGTAATTTCAAATTTAAATTGCGCGAGCTGGGCTCCCACAATTTTGCTTAAACTTGGTCGGACGGGAGCGCAGCTCGCGCAATTTGAATTTGAAATTACATGTATAGCGTCTACGTACTTACATTTGGAAATTCACAGCGCGCGAATCAAAAAGGGATACGCAAAGGAAGAGGGTAGCGCTCCGCGTAAGTAATTGTACTTACTAGTGCACAGGAATGGCTATTTCACCGGTATGAAAATATTGGTGGCGGGTGACCGCTGATATTTCCCGTTGTCTAAGGTTTCATATTCTACCACTTGATGTAAGTCCTAATCCCGCAGTACAGTCCAATGTCAGCACAAAGGTAATTTATAATACGTAGGAAATTTCAAATCCAATCAGACGACGGGGAGCTGAGTCATATCATTTCAGAAGTTGACGAATATCTGAATCACAAGTCGAAGTCACACAGAAGCTATAATTGTAAGCAAAACCTTGTTAGAAAGTGATACCAAGTTCACATTTAATATGCGTTATTAGTTATTTCTTATTTAATATCAGTTATTGAATATCAGTTATTAGCTACTTGTTAACTGATATTAAATTTGCATTCAATATTTAATATCAGTTATTAGTTACCTAACTGATATTAAATTCACATTCAACATCTAATACCAGTTATTAGTTACCTAACTGATTAACTGATATTATATTCGCATTCAATATTTGATATTTATTAGTTATCGAACTGACTAACTGATATTATGTTTACATTCAGCATTTTATATCAATTATTAGTTATCTAACTGATTAACTGATCTTATATTCACATTTAACATTTGATATCAGTTATTAGTTACCTAAATGATATTAAATTCACATTTGTGTAATGAATTCAAAATGAATATATGGATCTTCTTAGGGAATCTTATCAACTTAGGAAAATAAACAAAAATGAGATGAATACTCTATAAAATTCGCAAGAAAGTTTGCTACATTTTAAAAAAATGTAATTTTAATAAAAATAATACTATATTTAAAATGCAATTGAACCTGTGCTGTATCTTTTAAAAGTTCAAAATTTAACATTAACATTCGTTGGGTAAAATATTTAGGTATTGATATGTAGTTTTTTATAAGTGTTTTATTTAACCTAGTTGATTCTAGTTAAGTAAATCTAGCTCGCAAGTTGATAAGATTCCCTGATAACTACACATATTATATGTATACGCAGAAAAACGGGAAAATTGTTGCTTAAGGAGGGTTTTACATGATTTGCATCCCAAATTCAAGGAGAAATGCTTAATGTAGAGCAGGGAAATAAACATTTTTGAAATCTGTTCATATTTTTCGAGGGCATCAGGTTCCAACATTTTCAAAAATAAAATTCTGTATAGGAAAAATTTAGGGTTTATTGGAGTGGGGGGAATGCATTCAAAACATGATTTGATTTTTATCGTTTATTTAGAAAGACAAAGTTTCAAAAGTCAGTTTTCTGTGCCCTAGAGAATTTTCCCCTCTTTTTTTCGATATTTTTTGGAGCGTTATACGCTTCCCATAGTGTCGGAATTTGGGCAGGAAAATTTTCTATGTCAAAATTTGGCTATTTCCTGCGACAAGAGTTGCGAGAGCAAGAAGGGTACATGCATCTACTGTGTGTTGTGTTTTCTACTCAGCACTCATCATTTCAATGCATTGCATCACTAGGGCAAACTAGTGCTACACAATTTCTATTTGCATCCTCACTTTTACACTTCATCGCATCTTTTATAATATTCCTAAATCGTGTATAGTTCTCCTTAACAACAATAACATCGTTCCAGTCAGTCACCTGCTAAATTACATCTTCCATACTACCATTTGTGGAAGGGAAATTAGATTTCAATACAGAGTAATGTTGTTAATTGATTGAAACTAATATGTCCTGATTATTTTTATTGTTCTTTAGAAATACTCCAAGAAATATTTGCGGGTCATTCGACAGTCAAAATTCCCACTACAACTGTAATTAAAATGGAAAACGTTGTCGAGACAAAATTTTCGGAAGATTTTGGTCGCTATTTGATATCCAAGAAACATTATCGATTCGGTGATCTAATTTTGGTCGAGAACCCGATTTTGCTGTCTCCATTTCTTGGAAGTATTGACGACGAGGAATTTCTATGCTATGGTTGCTATAAACGTATTAAAAGACGTAAGGCATTATGCTGCCCACAGTGCCGTTGGTACACTTGCAGCGAAGACTGCCTCTACGTAAGTAAAAGTTATCTTTCAGATTGCGTTAGTATTATTGTCATAAGTTTGAATTTTAGTAAATACTTTACGAAAATGTGACTTTGAAATATTATAGGAGCCTTGGCACACTAACTTCGAGTGTACGGTTTTCAATCAGAGAAATATTTCTCCTACCCATGAGTCATTGGAGTATCTGTACCTCGTACGCAGTCTGATACTTAGAAAAGAAAATGAGGCAGCGTGGAGTGAAATTGCAAAATTTTCTTCTCATATAGCAGTGGAGGATTCTGGATTAAAATATTTCCAAGAAAAGCATTCTGAAAAGGCATGGATCTTCTTAAATAAGCAGTGTTTAATTCCAGTGGAAAAAGACTTAGTCTTGAAATTGATCCGAATGTTTTCTGTTAACACATTTGCAATGAGTGGCGAAGAAATTGGAGAAAATCGGTACGTATTTAATTAATTTTATGAAGTTGTTTTCAAATGATAGCGTGTCCAGCAAAGAGGACGGTCCTAACCGCGATGCAGAAAAGATCCGCTCTATAGCAATCCTACCACGCATCCAATTAAAAACGAAAACGTACTGAAAAGGCATTACTGCATTAAATGCAAATGAAATTAATGTTTTAGATTTGCATTATACATGAAAAAGGCCCCTCCCTCTGAAGCGCGAGGGAGGGGCATAACGTTATTTTTAAAATAAATATCCTATAATAGTCCAAAAGGAGTAGCAATAGCAAAAAAATCTAATATTTTGAAGATAAAGTGCTGTAAAAATAAATTAAAAACCATTCTAGTGCTTTTTGACTAGTACTGAGTAAATATTATGCTAAATGCTGAGTAAATATGATGTTAATAAACTATTGAAAGACTAGCTCTACCGATGTAGCGAAAGCTTTGCCCCAATAAAGGGTTCCCAAGTTTTCGAATTTTATTGATAAAACTCCCTTTTTTACCTCAACAAAGTAGAGAACTGGAAATAAACGATATGAATGTGGAAAATTTAGAATTATGTGCCTAAAAACCACAGTGATTAAAATGTATCACACAATTGCTGAAGGTATGAAAGAATAACATAAAATAGTGCAGCATAAAATAGACTTTTTTGAGAAATTTTCATTACTCTCCTCAAAATTGTCTTATTTCTTTCATTTTTGAACTTAATCTTTCTCCTTACCTTAACAAAATGTACAAAAAATGTGAATCTCATTGCTTTCATGGTTATCGCACAAATGAGCAGACAGACTAACGGACAAAACGTTTGGATAATGTAGCTACCGCTACATGTTGTCAAGGTATTACAGTAACTATATCAGTCATTCGTGGCACTATTTCCGACAACTTTAACCTTTGTAAAAGGATTCATATGAGCCTAATTTGCAATAACTAAATGGGTATTCCCTTTACTCCACGTGGGGGGGGGAGTTATTGTTGGGTTTCGATACACATTTTTTCATTGCAAAACTACTTGACCTAATATTTTAAAACAAGTTTTAAAGAATTCGAAAGGAGTCAAACCTTAAAAATTAACCTTTTTCAAGCTTATTTTGAATCTATTCATAAATTACTGGCCCACCGATTACAAAATAAAGTAAACCGACTGTAAATAATATTATACGTCACAAAGTGGCTAATTTGGAAACCATTAAAAATCCTTTTTTAATTTTATTTTCAAAAACCGATGTAAACCCCATCACCGTTGGATTTTGCTACTACAATAATGCTGTGTAAGGTTTTGCAGAGGACTGTTATACTTAGGCACTCTTAAATATTGTCTGATAAGTTTGCGGGATATACGAAAAATTGATAAGATTGCTCTCATTCTCATTGATAACAATAACCATTGTATCCATGGATTCCACAAGTTTTATAAATGTCACTTTCCATATTTTGCTTTTTTGTAATTTTTTAGAATTATTCATAGTGGGCATAAAATTATTGGTACCTACTGAAAAAAACGTTTTGCTTAAGGGAGACGTGAACGGCCGTTCATGCCCTTTTCGGATCCTCCCATTAGGAAAATCTCCATGGACATTTAATAAATATTCAAGAAAGACAGCTAGGAGTCATAAAATGTAGCCCTCATGACATTACCAATAATATTATTGGCATATTATATTGTTTAACGGGTGGGCATGTATATTCAATGAGCCCCATAGCATCCACCATGTAGTATGAGATAAATTTTGCAACATTTTTCAAAAAAACAGTTATATCTCCGAAACTGAGATGAAAGTTAGCAATATCGCGTCGAAACTTTGTGAGGTAACATTCTACAAGTCCGTGAAGACCAGTATTATATTTGTATGTCAAAAACTCTAGAAGAAATAGAATTTCTCCCAAAAAAAGATAAGAGGGATTATGATAGTCAGCAGAATTATTATTGTAACTATACAGACCCTTCTTAGCAAAATAATCTTTATTGTGGAAAAATACACCACATTAGCAGAACTAAATTCATAATTTGTCAGCAGTCCAAGATTGTTGGGAATTTTTTCAGAAACAGTTAAATGGAAATATATTAATTGAAGAACTTCGTCTGTAACTTGAGAAAACTTCGTTAATAAATGGTATCATAAGCTAGAGATGAACAATATTCAGTAGTAGATGTTTTATTGTTCATGCATCAGCATCCCACTACGTGTTTTTTTATTGATTGCTCAAAAAGGGGATTTCTCCGGGACACTGGGACACCTCTCAAAAAAGGGGACGAATGGTCACCCTGTAGAGGCACTAACTTTGAGACCTGGGAATATATTTTAAGGAAAGTCCCTAAGAATATTATGAATGAGTAGCTCCTTTGGAATAAAAACGCCCTGAATATCAAAGGAGTGGAAACGAGAAAACCCAATTAGACTTATGATTTAACTGACAAACATATTTTTAATAATTTGAGCGATGCATGTCTAGAGCATTAGTGTGCTGAAGTGTGGTATTTGTGAACGGATTTTTATTCAATATTTTAGTCGTGCCAGTCGAGCGTGTTTCTCCTCATATGAACCTTCCCAAGTAACAGAGTGGTGCTCAGTATGTGCTTAAGGCGTTCCGTCGATCATGTAGACATGAAAACAAGGACGTGCTAAGCATTTTATAGGGTTGTTGCAAACAACGTCGTTTGATTGCCTGAAATAGATGAAAAACAACTGTTCAGCAACTGCCAAAGCAAGTTTTGGGCATGTTTATAGCATGTTTATTTGACATTCAAAAAATATTCTTTCTTGTCGCCACCACCAGGAACTGTACCCTGCATCCTTAATCTGGAATCAGATCCCGTAGCCCCTTGGCCACCAACGCTATTATTAAATAGGACGGTTAATTTTTCCAGTTTATTCTTTGACTGCTACAGTGTTGATTCGTAAATAATACTTGGAGGCACATTCTTTAAACTTGCTCCATTATGCGAAAAGGTATAATACCTTTGCTATTTGAGAGGCACATTCTTTAAGCATAATGCTCAAAACCATAATGCCTTTGACATTTGAGAGGCATATTCTTATAATATGCCGAAAGCAGGACCAACAAAAAGTTTCAAGATAAATGTCATGTAATACGCACATGCTTTGAAGGCATTGTGTTACTTGGGTTAGAATACACACCAAAAGGCTCTTTCAAAACTTTCTGCATGTTAGTTTTATAATTTTTATTATTTTTAGGTACCAAGGTGAGGCCTTGTATGTCACCAGTTGCATTTTGGCCCATAGTTGTAGCCCTAATGTCGACTGGGTCGTTATGTCTACTAATGAAGCGGAAGGCATAGAACGTTGGAAAATGTATCTGTACGCCAGAAAAGAAATAAAACCTGGAGAAATGCTCACAATCGCTTATGTTCATCAGATGTTGTCTAGCGGAACCATGGAGCGTCGATCTTCCATCTTAAAAGGCTTACGTTTCGCCTGCAAATGCAACAGATGCATTGACCCATCAGAATTTAATACAAACTACTCCGGGATAGTGTGTACGAAATGTTCAGGAGTCGTATTGCCACTGAACCCCCTCGACGCTTTAACTGAATGGAAATGCACATCATGTGGAGATACAGCGACCAAATGCAAAGCAGAGAAATTGGAAGAAAAATTCCTCTCGGCTTTTGAATTGATAATCCAGAAGGATTCATCAAATAATAAATTTGATCAGCTTGATACTTTGATCGAAAAATGCAGCAGCAAATACGGCCTTTACGAAAACAACAGTAAAGTTATTCGGGCCAAGATCTATTGGTTAAAATATGCAAATTCGGACGTTCTCTTACAAGATTCTGAGCATGCCGGTCAGATGTACGACCTTATCATGACACGGGCTAAAAATTGTCTACAAGTCACGTCTACAGTTGGTGACTTTTATTCCTGGAGTGAGTAATAAACAAAAATTAACAGATGTTACGTTTTTAATTTTAATTCCGGTAAAGTTTAGTAAATAACATTATCGTTTAAATGACAACATTCTCAGGGGTTTGGATTTCACTTTTAATTCTTGGTATTAAAAGTGCAAACTATTTCAAATGTTGTGGAAAAACATTAAAATAGAAAACCCCAATCATAATGATCAACTTTCTGCAAATCTTAGTTCCACAACGCAGAGCAATGGCTCACAAGAGTGCTTTCTCCGAGTACGTTCGGATAGCTAATTTCTAAAATAAAAGAATTGGTCTACCGATTCTATGGATTGAAAACCCTGAAAACCCGAGTCTATATGCCTATTCGTCTGCATTATTTGGTATCTCTTACTATTTGTTCTTTGCCGATATTGCAATTGAGTTCCGCTTTATCAATTTTTCTTTGATTTTGAAATGAACTATCAGTATATGTTTTCCTCACGTAAATCACACTGACATTTTCTACTGACGACAAATTCAACGTGAATAATAAAAACCATGACACTACTTTAATTATCAATAATGGTAACATTAAGCACATTGAACAGCAAATGTAATATACAGAATTGAAAAAGGTTTAAAATCAGAAAGAGATCCTAATAATAAAGCCTGTTTTTGGGTTTTTCGTCGTTTTTGATGTGCATATCCAGAATCATAGGATTGTCAGAACAATTATTTAATTTTAGAATTTCGCTATGCCCAAACTTACCTGAAAATTACTTGCATGTTGTGTAAAATTGTTAGTAAAATTTTTGCGTTATCTGTGTTCATTGTGTATTATAGTTACGTAGGTCTTTTCAAGACAACTAATATCAAATCTTTTTTGGTAATTTCTATTGCCAACTATTGAAGTATTTAAATGTAAATAATTATTTCTTCAATTATTTCAGTAAATTGTGAAGGGACCATTGCGAAGACGATCTTCAAATACAGATTTAAGTCAAAGGATTTCACCTCTTTTAAGTATTACAAATACACGTTGTCAGAAAGAATGTCCATTCTCGAACGAATTTTGAAGCACGCAGAAAGAGCAGTGCGACTTATAAAACCTAATCACGAAGACGCGGAAGTTGGTGCCTACTACATCGAAATGTTCTCTATCGTCCAAGTTTGCAAAAAGAAATTGGTCGATGCGTCCCATATTCTCAACGACACAACTTCCTCGGCAACAAAGACTGTCTAAACAATCATCATAGTGCAAATCTTAATATCATCATAGTACAAATCTTAATATCAACATAGTGCAAATCTTAATATCAACATAGTGCAAATCTTAATATCAACATAATGCAAATCTTAATATCAACATAGTGCAAATCTTAATATCAACATAGTGCAAATCTTATACTTGTCATAGTGCAAATCATACTCTCATCAAAAAATAGCTCAAGCATTTTATAGTTTCCCCATTATGAAAATCAGTTTCATCATAGTGCTTCTAGTGTTTTAATTTACATAAAATTAGACTTATCAATGCGATACAAAATTATGAGTACACAAATAATAAGTGAACTTCTGACACACAATCGTCATAATGTAGAAATAAATTTATCGATGCCGACCACATTCTCTCTTTGCAGAACAACAAAAGGAAAGTTTAACTATTCTGGGTAATCTTAAACAAAACAATCTAAGTAATCAACATAGTTGCAAAACTTAATATCACCATAGTGCAAAAATCAGCTTCATCATTGTGAAATTCAGTTTCATCACAGTGAAAATCAGTTTAATCAGTGAAAACAGTAGTGAAAATCGGTTTCAACATAGTGAAGATCAGTAGAATCATGGTGAAAATCAGTTTCATGATAGTGGAAATCAGTTTAATCAGTGAAAACAGTAGTGAAAATCAGTTTCAACATAGTGAAGATCAGTAGAATCATGGTGAAAATCAGTTTCATGATAGTGGAAATCAGTTTAATCGGTAAAAAACAGTAGTGAAAATCAGTTTCAACATAGTGAAAATCAGTAGAATCATATTGAAAATCAGTAGAATCATAGTGAAAATCAGTAGAATTATAGTGAAAATCAGTTTAATTTAGATTAAAATTGGACTTATCTATGCCCCACAAAATTATAAGTAGGTACCTACCTATGCAAATAATAAATGCAATTTTGCCAATGTTATTCTTATTTTCTGTAATACATTGATTATATAAAATTACTAATAAAATCTGTGTACGTGGTCTACCTCATTAGTCTTATTATATAATATTGCTTTTTGCTTTGATTGATCATATTACGGTTATTTTAAACAGGTTATTATGTCTGCATTTGGTTCAGATATTATATATGCATATCTTAATTCTCTAAGCCAGGACGAAGTGGTCATTGACGAGAAAATAAGCATTTATCAAGACTGTATAGTTGACCTTGACAAAACCAATACCGTTTGAAATACCCTGTAGAGGTGATCGGGTTGTACGTAGGAGCAAGGAGAACAATCACTAAATTTTTCGAGAACTTCAGAAAGCGAATGAGAGTATCAAATGAATTGACAGCAAATGTAGCCATTTTAGCTGTAAAAGGTTCTGCAATAATCTTGTTAAACCATTTATTCCAACGAAACTTTTCTAATTAATTGTACCAACTTTTTAATTAATGTTTCGCTGATATTCGATAATTGTGTTCTTGGCGCAATTTCATTTTTGAAGCAGTCAATAAAAAATATATGACGTAGGCAACGTCCTCCTTTCTTGAATCAATGTAATAACGACAAATTGATAACTCTTTTTCTAATTTTCTTTAGTCCAAAATAAAATAGACAGTGCCTTTCATAAATGTCAACTGACTTTCTTTACATCCTGTAGATATATTTGCTTGGATATTAGTAATCAACTTGGTTTCATCAAGTTTCTAGAATTTTGTATTTGCGGATCCGAAAATCCCATATTATCACTTCTAAAATGTGCATAGGAGCATTAGAGTGTGTATTTGGATTAGGATTTTTAACATTTTTTTAAGGGTTTAGGGTTTATACCAATCGGTTGGCGGGTATGTATTATTCGGATTTCAGGTACAGGCCTGATGACGCAAAAAATATTACTACAGATGTTGAGTAATAAATGAAGGGCTCAGGACGAAATGTCGCAATTTCGATTTTCTTTTTGATATTAAAAACTAACAGCAAGCTCGCGCTAGTGAGCGAGCGAAGGGTTTTTCTTTATGGAAAAACGTTAACGGAAGTGGTATTATTTTTGAACAATGTGGTAGAAGCAGTTTCTAATATTTTATACCAGTAAAAGTTTAATGCAAGTTGTCCAAATAGTAGAAGTGGTTTTCTTTTTATACTATAGGAAATTATGGATGCATAGAAGCGGTAAGATTTCTATAATTCATTTTATACTACCAAAATTGTTAACATTTAATGGAAGCAATGTAAATTTTAAGTTGTCAGAATAGAAGCAGTGGTTTCCTTTTTTTACTGAAAGAAATTATGAAAGCATAAGAGCGGTAATATTTCAAAAATAACTAACTTAATCTAATTGAATCAGTTTCTAATATTTTAAAGATGTTTACACGCGAAAGAATCGATATCAATTAGTAGAATCGGTATTCAATATTTTATAGTAGATTTATTATGCCGCCAAAATATGTAACATTTAATGGAAGCAATATAAATTATAAGGTGTCTGAATAGTAGAAGCACTATTTTTCTTTTTATACTGCAGGAAATTATGGATGCATAGAAGCGTCAAGATTTCCAAAAGTTAATGTAGAAGGTAATGCAATAAAAATTTTCCTTATGGGCAGCGAATTTTCAATGACCAATATCTCCCTTGGTGGTTAATTGCATGTGATAGGACCAACATTTTTCGAAATCTAATTTTTTTTCTCGATTTTTTAATGCAATCTGATGGCGCTCTTCGGCGCCCTTCTTGGTACATGTATTTCCAGGAACCGCAGGGTGACAGTTTAGTTAAACAAAGACCTAGTAACCTATTTGCCGTTTACTTGGATATGTTTGGTAAATACGCAAAACCCGTCTTTATATCCAGTTTGGAGCACACGCTTTTGAAATGTAAAATCTCAAAAAAACGAGCTCATCTGTCCAGAAAACAAGTCGTGGAGATTTTCTTAGCTATTCAAAGAAAGGAGAAATAAATACTTTTGTCAAAACTATATGCACTTTTCCTACTCCACAAAAAATCATCTTGAAACTTGTAGATATTTTTTTGGAACACCCACACTCCTACGATTCAACCTCGGTTCCAGAGTCCTACGTTTTAAAAAATTAATGTCCTATCCGCTTCCCCCCTCCTCCCGTCGCCGCAAACTGAACTTTTAATAAGTGCACACCACTCCAAGACCCCAACTGTACCCTACAATGCTAATAATAAGCTAACAATTTTGGTACAGGTACGCCATTATTGTTCCAAAAAGACATTTTGCCGCCACTATTGTTAAGCAATATCTATTTTCAATAACAAACTTGCAAGCCGCTCCGCGCAGTCCGATAGTCCGATAGCAGCACAAACGCAAATTAATTTATTATACGTGGGAAGTTCTAAATCTAACCCATAGAAATAGATATATTATATATATAATAAGCCCAGAAGAATAGAAGAATACAAACTAAGCCCTCATACATGGTCG
>JAAAYG020041260.1:0-20705 GCA_009936455.2 Tomocerus minor
ATGAATGGTTTATCTCAGTCTTATCTAAATCGGCACATACATCAATAAAAGCAATCTAATTCTAAGAATACCAGTGTTCCTACTATTTTACTTTAAAATCAATAGAATTCAACATGCATTGCAATTAAATTGATAAAGATTTCCCGTTTCGACAATAAAAATCCAAAATTGAGCACTAATTGGACAACTCACCTGAGAATTATGAAATACATATTTAAAGGTAACCACTAACGTCATATTAGTAGATAATGCGAAAAAGATAGAAATAGTAATTAGCAATGAACAATGAACTTAATAAAGGGACTGGGAGCATTAATATTAAATCAGATACATGATCATACTTTGAGTGAACCAGTAAATTCATGTCCTTCTGTATAATGTAATCACAGTAGAAACTTGGTACGGAGGAATGTGTGAGATATTTCTTTTAAACGCTTTAGAAGTATTTAAGTAAAAGTAATATCAGCTAAGACAGATGATAATTTAATTGCGTAGGAAAGAGGTGAATTAAGTCTGAAATGTATTCATGCAGTGCATGCTTAATGTATATTATTCCAAAACATCTGCAAATAAGCATAAGAACTCTTTCATTAAATGCACCTGAGCAAGAAATAGAAATCTGAGTAAAGGAGTGTGCTATAATATGCAGTTAGTGATTTTAGTGCATTCTCTGCATCTTGACGGCACTGCAGTGCAGAGACCAGCCAGTTTCTCCGAACGTAAATTGGCACTGAAGCGTAATTAATTATAAGTTGACCTTAAGTGCGCTCTTCTAAAGATAACTAACTACAGAGCATTAGCACTGTAACTAAATATTACTAGCTCTAAACCTTCATTATATTTTTATCATTTAAAAAGTGAATGCTGCTTATTACCAAAACATTTCTGTATAGGTACCTACTTATTAGAATTACTAATCCATACCTAGCTCCTTAGTCAACATTCTTATACATTGCATCTTATCGTATAAACCTTATCATTTCAAAATGATATCAAAGATATACTTTTGTTTAGATTCTTCACTTTGCACTACTTAATTCTATAGCTAAATAAAGATCATAATGAAAAAATTCCGACGAAAAGAAGATTCTATTATTAAAAGTGAATGTTTTTTTTGTAGCACTATAAATCAATGTACTAGCGTTGAGTATTATTTTGTAGTGATATAGATGGATTAAGGATTAACTAATGTAATTTCATTGTCTACGCTCTAATATTTTGTTCATTGTTCAATTGGAGTGTAGAATTGCAAGTAATAAAATGAGAGGAGAAATATTTAAGTGAAGGAATAATGGACAATTGAAGCATTTGAGTTAGCACAGAAGAAGAAGAATAGTTTATTTGGGCTATACAATTCTACAGGAGATATAAATGGGAAAAATGATGGCGAGGCGACAATTACTTAGGCTAGATTTGTACTTGGATTATGGTTATCTGTACATAAGCGTGACGTAAAGATTCATCATTTATCTGATAGCTTTAACGAGAACATTATCGTAAATTATTGCAGTAGCTACTGCAGTATCTAGCATAACAGCATATAAATAACCAACATGTATCTCTATAGAGGAGTGTTCAACAAACAAGGCTCATTTTCAGAATCATTCGATGATTATTGCACTTGTTCTGCAAAATGCATTTTATATACTATACAGGTACATATAACAAGAAAGGGTAATTAAAATCACACACACATGCATACAATGTTATTATAAGCATACAATTTACTAGGAATTAAAGTAGCGAAGGTTTAGACGTTCATAGAAGATGCATCTGGCTGGACAGAATGCGTTCTGCTAGAGAAGAGCATTAAAGCACATATCAAAGGGTATGTTTGTAAAGCGTAATATTAGGAGTGAGGCTACAGGCACTAAATCTACCACACAAGGTGAAGAAATACGTCTACCTGAAATAGCAATTAGGAAATAGTTTTCAATCATCAACACACATACAAGGAAATTCATGCAATCAAATTCGAGATCGGAATAAAAGCAGGTAAATTATTATTAGGGCATGTAAATTGGATGTACGAAAAGGGAAAAGTGTGTTTGAACGGACTACTTACCAGTCAGAGTCTTTTTATGTGATTTTCCATGGTCATTTCCATGATGGTAATTTTTGGTTTTGTCTTTCTGTTTGAGATTGGATCCGTAGACTTTGTAATTGGCAGTGGAATGAGACTCATGGGATCCAGCGCTAAGTAAATCATTTTTATTGACATTTATGGCGACATTTTTATTGGTTTTCGGTTCATCATCTTCTTCGTAGTCTTCTTCATCAGAGTCTTCAGCCTCAGCCCCTTCCTCCGCATCGTAAATACTATCTGTCGCATTGGCTATAGTCACATCCCAAGCCGTACCATCCTTGTCATCCTCGTCTTCGACAGTATCTCCGTTTTCATCGGTTTTCACAATTTTTACACTGCGCAATATGAGTTTAGATCCCTCGGGAAGCTGAGAAAAAACCAATCGATCTAAATCCTCTTCTGCTCCGTGCATTAGAGTATGGTTTAGGAGAGCTTGGCGAATTACATCCTCTGGATCTACGACTGGCGCCGCAATTTTCTCACGAACGAAGTCTGGAGGAGAAGTTGAGTCGTTCGTCCGTCTTTGTAAAATTGCGATTGGTTTTCTCGATACTGTGCTCGATGAATTATTCCATCTTCTCAGCGACGGAGGCAGAGTGGATTGAATTCTTCGCACTGATTCTGTCGTCGAGGAGTTTGTCCATGCAGATCCAGTTGAGTTAGCTCTGGATTTAGTATTAATTATTTTTTTCGATTGGGAAATTGGATCAACTCGTCCCAGAGCAGTAGTAGCAGCAGCAGATGATGATGACATATTTGCCCTTCGGAATTGTGGTTTCATAGAAGATTTTAATTGCTTATGCTCGGATGAAGGGGGAATGTGATTTTCTAGAGGGAACTCCATCGGAGATACAGTTGAAGAAGATGAGACCGAGACAGAACTACTCGTGGCATTTGATGTGATATTAGAAAAGAGCTTTTCCAATGGGAGCGTTCCTATTTCCCGTTTTTGACTTGAAGTCGTCGATGTCGTCAGAGTATCATTATGACTACTTGGCACAGCCACACTGTCTGGCGCTTCTGTGTGATCTGAAGGCTCTGTGCTACTCCTAACCGTCGTAAAATTAAAAGCATTCGAATGCAAGGCACTTATGTCCACTGGGGATGTGGAATTCCCATTACTGTTTCTATGATCATTGTAAGTTCTTATGGGAAACACAACTCTCGCCGGTTGAGCTGGATAAGGATGGGCAGACGTTGAGACTAAAACTGAAACTCCTGTCAATACTGCAAATATATTTATGCAGGACAGAGTACACTGCACAACAGAAGGAACCTGTCATTTTACAAATCAAAAATTACTTACTTCTCTCATTGTTCAATCACTCAATCAGGAAAATCTTCATTTTCTACTTAACATAAGCAATAATCAGAATCACTGAACAAATTAGCGACATATTGACCACCTATTATTTCACAATTTTCCAACAGAATGAAACACTACTTCTATCTAATTAATTGTAAATATAATATTTATTACGAATGTTAATAAAAGAATGACATACCTTGAACTTGGTCCCCATTAGAAATGGCAATTCGGAATTTGACTATTGGAAAATTAATTCATGGAATAGAGATGACTAGCAAGAAAATTTTTAGCGAAAAACTCGTGTTAACTTATCGGAACTAGGATGAAAATATTGGATTTTCTCACGGAACATATAGAAAGAGGGACAGAGAAAAAATTGTCAAAGATGATGATGGTTGAAATAAAAATTTATTTGATGATGACAGCAGCCGCAGTGTGTTTGGCTGGTAGCTCAATGCTCAACTGCTAAACTGATTGTTGTAAGTTGTTGAAAAGCATTTGGTTGACTGATTCATGCAACGGGATAATCTTAATAAATTATACGTTCTTTGTGAGTAGACAAGACACAGAGAGCGGAGGGTAGTCAACTACTAAACATGCACTTCTTGACAATTGCTCTGCGTACACCTGAGACAGGTAGTAGCTATGATTAGACTGAAATTGAAGCTGAGACGAAATGAAACTGACCAAAAATAAGCAGACTGAAAGCTACATATCATATCATCATTCGTAACGCTGGCTTCAGCCATATTTCTGCTTTATCTTCAGAACTTATGGCTAATTTCTCTATTTCACCTTACCCCTTTCTTCACTCGCACAAAAGATAGCTTCCACTTCATACATTTCACAGCACGTACAATCATACAGCCACACTACATCATCATCTACTACAGGTAAAGCACACCTCTCTGTATACAATCCACATCCTATGAACACAAAAGTCAAACAATAAGCAAAGACATACATTGAAAGCTGTTGAATGTCTGTGAGACTAAAATGATGAACAGAGCTATGAATGGAGAACAATTGGCAATGAGCTAGCCGAGAGCTACAAATACAAACGTTAGAAACAATGTCCTAAGTCTTATAATAAAGTTTATATAGACATTCATACAAATACGCAGTAAGTGCAAGTGTTAACACTATGAACGCAAGTAATATGATAGCCTTTGTTAAATCGATATCATTATTAGCAAATGCAACTAACTACCAGTTTTGTGTTTAATATCAATTTACAATTGATGCTTAACTCTTGTATGTATTTAAACTATAGAGCAGTAGACACTTTACAATTAGAGACAATGAGTTCAACGATTTACTAACTAATTGTCTTTATAACAAGTTGCATTGAATTGCAATTCTAACTGCTATAGCCGGTGCCGATATTAACTGATTGTCTGAATGAGCAATAAAAATCATTTTAAAACACAATAAGAACCATAATGGCTCAATTATTAGCATAATTGACTCAATTAGTCTGTTTTCTAATGCTATAGCACAGTAAGAATACATTTTACATAGAAATTAGTTGCAGTTAACACATGATGGTTAATGCATTCAGCTAAATTGCTAATCAGGCTAATATTAAATAGCAAACAGAAAAAATGACCGAAATTTTCATTAATTGGGACAAATTGCTATATTCTTTTTACAGGTATATACTTTCAGTTTCACAATTTCTATGAACATAAGGTACCTACTTGAGAACTTCTAAATACACAATTGCTATACAAAGAATGGGTGTACCACTCAGCACTCAATCGTCATGAACATTAATTTAGTGCGTGGAAACTGTTTATTGTCATTATGATTTTTTTACGAGATCAGCAGTACCAGTGTACGAAGAGTGCAGTGTACTATATTTTTAGTTGACATGGGATGAAAACCCCCAACTGTTAAGCATTTACCGCAAAAGAATAACAAATGCATCACACGCACAAGTGAATGCAAAGCAAAGGGATTTGAGTAGCATGAAAATCTAAAATTCATTAGTTGTAGCTCAGGTGTATTGATAATTGAAAAATTGAAATGATGGATGGCACACCTAGATATTAAAGTGTTTATGATACGATATGGTGCTGAGGACCATTGTATATAATGGCCGAAATCAAATCTCTCACAAATCGAGGACTGTGGTTTTCTGATATCCTCACTGAAACTAAAGTAAATCATAGTTCATAAAAACGATAAGTAGGTCTTTACTTATTTTTATTGCCTTTAATAATTATGTGCTTGCTTGGTCCTATAATGCACACTCTTGGTCCAAGGTTATAGAATTTCTCTATTGCAGTTCATTTCACCACTCCTTCCAGATCTAAATATTACAGATAATAAACATAACTGCAACTAAAAAACATTTACTGACTGCAAGCCAACTTACATATAAAGGGACAATGAAATGCACTTGAATAATTAATGAATAGCTAACGATGCTATAAAAAAGATGCACATGTACTAGTAATCAGCAATGAACCAGTGAAATTCTGTCTTGTTCTAATGAGAGCACAAAGGATTGTTCTATTTTCAGAGAAAAATCCGTCATAATCATAATTGCAACTGAAAGCAATACAAAAACTCTTGTGCACATTACTAAGCGTTCTACAACATACTTACATGGATAGATAGATTATCTTTTCAGCAAAACATTCAGTGTGAAATTTCTGATGAGGCTGTAAATAGTATAGCCAAATCTTGAATGCATTTGTGTACCTTCATTGTGCGTTAAAGAATTAGTCTTAAGTTTCCATTGTCACCCATTTACAAAAGACAATTATTGTCAGCTTACCACACAAATATATTTTCCTTTTTATCCAAAAAGAATCAACTCTTTTTTCTGAAATCTATTGTGCACTATACACAACAATGTAATAGAAATACCTATCCATATATACAGTTTGTGTAAACTCCTTACATGTATGAACACATTATAAAATAATAATAACATTGCATTAAGATACATATACTACACTGTTTTACACACGCATAGTAAGACAGGATAGCAAATACAAAGCAGTGCATAGGGGAAACGTGAATCTAAGAATATTTTTACCCTGAACATGTATGCACAGTACAATTTTTCAAGTGTTGTTGGCACTTTTGATAGTGTCAGTACAACTGCAGAGCTGCTGTGATGCATTTTCTTCATGTGATATTGCAAAGTGCTGGTAATGATCCTGTGGACATGCTGAGTGCTGATTGACCACTATAGCATATCACATATCCCGAGATAGCATCTCATATCAGACACATAATAATACAGCAACAATAATAACAGAAAAGGTGACAATGACCACACTAGACTAACAGAGAAGAAAACCACAATAAATCTCAAACTATTCGCATGACATATCTCTATGTATATCGGTTAGAGGCTACTTTGCACTTATTATTATTGTGCTCTCAAGACACATTCACAAATCACAACCGCATTTTAAACTCTGCTCTGTGTGTTTAGAAAGCTTCGAAAATATCCCTTCAATTCAAACACAACACTCCGATCTACTGCCTATAAAAACCACACTAATAGTAAATTAGTGTTTATATTACAGAGTCTACTTACAAATGGCTATTAAATAGTTAATTTGCAAATAGCTACTTAATTGCATTACGAGACTACGTAGAAAAAGGTTTATGATTGTCATGTGGCTTGTCTTTATTCAGGTTCTTATAAAAACAAAAACCTTTTCTATTTAGCCTAATTGTTTTCCACTTATTTATAGTTAGCATTTTGGCATATATTTAACTTTCTGTGCTGTAATGCACGTATCAGGAACATCTGATCATATAATATTATGTTGAGACATAAAATACGTAATAGCCAATAAAGAAATGCACATATATTGAGATTCATGCATGTAGGTGTCTCCTTACACACTTCTATGCAAGAAACGTCTACTGTGATATTCTATGGAGGAACTTTTCAGACAGGCTATTCTCTTTCTGCTTCATATACTTTTATGCACTTAGCCATAAAAAGGAGACGCTGATGCATAATGCTATTTATGCAACTAAACATAGACCTATGCTCATATATTCAACTCAAACAAGTTCACAGAATTATACTGTGCCATATATAGAATGTACTTTAGTTATTTTTATGCTAAAATTTCACTTTTACACTAAATCTTTGCCTGAATAGAAAATCTGTTATGTATTTGTCCTAGCTATTGAAGTTTTTAAACGCAAGTAATTTGCACGTGCAGTTACTAAATTATCCATGTCCGCATTCATGAAATAATATCAGACTCAATTTCCTCAAACGCCATTCTTCTCCTACGTAACAATAAATGAAAACCTCATGAATCTAAAAAAAAACGACAGCTGAGCATATAAATTGCATTTATTGTAGCTTTCGTTTCGTAATAAACTAAATAAATAAATTTGAAAGTTAACTGAATTACCGAACTAATCATGGTAGCTAATGAAAGCGTATTATATGATTTCTATAAAAACTGGTGCAATATCTTTTCGATATGCTAGGACATTATTTTGATTTAGTTTTTCAATTTTTTCTATACGTAGTAAATCCATAGGAGGTTAAAACAAGGATGTTGTGTATTCTACGCTCTGATGATTGATGCAATTTAGTTTAAGATGACATTAAGTGTAAGTGCTACAAGAAATGATTGAATTATTGAGTGTAGTAGACAGTAGTATTGGAGTTGTAGTTGTCGGATAGACGATATAAATGAATGAATGAGTGAATGAAAGAGAGCAGGCAGGCAGGCAGACACGTCCATCTCCACAATCTATTTCTTTACTGTATTTATTTACTTTAGTAATAATGATAACAAGACGTAAGTATGCAGGTATGTATAATGTATATAGTATTTCTGTATATATGTAATGTAATTATGCATGAGTTGTATTGTAGTTGTAAATACCCCTACATATCTCTTAACACGAGTGTTTACTTACAATTAGCAACATGCTCTACTTATAGTGTAGAGTTTGACAGCTTAAACCAATAAATCTACTTTTATGTATTACGTACAGTAGTAGTATGTATCATATTTATTTAATATTCCTCTATCTACTTAATTACATCAAATACTTTATACTCGAGAGTAGTTTTATTAATTACAACTTAAAACCTTCACATAGGTACAGTATATATATGTATGTATGTATAATATTATATTATTATGTTTGCTTAATTACTTAATGAGAAAAATTAAACTGTATAATAATTATAATAGTAAATAATAGTAATAATAATAACGTATCTATACTTTGAGTGTACAACTAAATTCCTAAGAATATTTAGCGATTGGAATTGACGATTTTAGTCCGACGTACATAAAAATAACATTTCCCTTAATTTTATATAACTATACACTAATGTCTAGCATATAACGCAATAACGTAAATAATATACAATTACTTATATGTTGTTAGGTATTATAGGAGTAGGTGGTAATAACACAATGCATGTATGTATGTTGTACGTAGCCACTAAAGTACATAATAAATGTAACCGTATGTATGCTTTTTTTACATTACAAATTTTTATAGTAAGGAGCTAATAAAACACCGATTGACTAACTCACCTAACAATCTCTAACAGAGCTAAATAAATTCTGCACAATCCCCTACTCTTCACTCTGCATATACTTTTCTCATTCGTATCCTTAACTCTTGCCATAATATAATATATAGATTTATATGTAGCATCCTAGAGGTTCTTTTAATTTATTAACTTACCATTTTATTTACAATACGACCTACTATGTAGTACAGCTAAGTCTATAAGTGCTCCATACTCTTTGCCGCCACATCATATCATGACTAATTGTAATTTTTTTTACATTCTTCAGAGATGCTTCGTAAATGATACTATTTATGTATGTAACAGTAATCAAGAATGTAGTATGTATTCGTGTAAATGTTTTATGTACATCATACTCATAGATTTCTCATCATATTATCCTCAATACATACAGTTAGTTGCATCTATCTACTATCATTAATAAAAAGATCAAAATATTCCAAATTCTATCAAACGCTCATCCCTCCGCCCTATTCTATGTCATTTTTTACGGAACGAATGTATTTGTAAAGGTTGATTCTTCCTGTCCTTTCCTTGGTAGAGCTACTACACGTTAATTTAATTATAATCAATCTTCAAAACACAATCATATAGAGATAGAGATTACACACATTTAATTCTTTGCTTGTCCAGTGGTTTATTAAATCGAGAAACATATATAGTTAGTCTGTCTGTCTGTACTAGAATTTAACTTCCTGAATATTGTACGTAAGTATTTATTAGTTCAACAATACTCTACACTCTACTTCCTTTAAAATCTATTTTAGCATTTTGCCTTTGGAAGTCACACAGAGGATCACTCAATGTCAGTTAGCTAAAGATTAGATTGTGATTCTATCATATCTAGTAATAATGATTCTTTTTCTATTTCTCTCAGTGTACATAATACACACACAAGAGGCCTGGAGAGAATGTTATTAGCATCGCAAAGGGATTTCGTTAGGACACAAACGACAATTTTGACCAAAAGACATTTCCAAGCAAAGTCAACAAGAGGAATATAGACATTCGTTCATTCTTATATTTTCATTAATATCAACTGACAAATCAAAATTGAGCAAATGCAAAAAGGTAGGATAATTATCATGTGATGTAACATTGCTGTACAGTTGAAGATATTAGTTTTTAGTATAATGATTCATGTCGGAGTAGTTATAGATATTGCATTGTATGTATAACAGTGTGTTAAAGACATCGTAAAATCCCCTCATGGACTCTATTGTAAGAATTTTGCTCACCATATTATTATTTCAACTTTTCTCAAGGGATTGAATGGGATTTTTAATTTACTAATGTCAAAAACTTCAATCACGAGTCTGTCAATTAACAAGTCAAAATTCATATTTATTTAGATAGAAGTGAATTATATAATAGCATAAAATCTTCACTTCCTTCTTCGACAAAACTAAAAAAAAGAATTCTGCGTTAGGTTAATTGAAAAATGTTCAGCAGTAAATAATTAGATTAATATACCTGATAGCTAAATAGATTACATAATAATATTAGAACTATTGTATGATTGTAGTATGTTTAGCTATAGATATTAACGTAGTGCAATATATAATCCTACTTTAGAACAGGTATCACATGGAACTGCTTCTGCAACGAAGTCGCTGCTGAACAAGATTAATTGAATACTGATTTCATTTAAAATTTATCAAATAGCTGTATACAATATTTCACCTACGAAAAGGTTTTGTTTTAAATGTTTAATAACAACAACCTACACTATCAATTACCACAATTATTAGTGTCTGTACTCTATTCCTGTACTTTACTACAAAACACGGATTCCAAATAATCCTCTCCCTTAAATATTACAACGCTAATAGATGTATCAAATGTTTGTATGAATACTTAGAGAGAGGCAGGAATCATTGAAACTTGTCTTAAGCCTATGAACATCATATTATACTCTAATTTTAATGGACAATGGAACCTGAATAGTTAGACTGTAGCAATAACTATAAGAAGATGAGCAATATCAGCCACACCGTGAAGTAAATCGGGTGCAATCCGAGCCAGGTTCTCATTTGCGAAATCACACGAGGGGAAAATGTGGATGACATAGGCAGGCTGCTGTGAAATTGGATGGTGGATGTTCACGATCCCAGCCGCCTGCTTCAGCTGAAGGTATGTGATGAAACCATGCCTAAGGTTGTTACTCTGCTGAAGTACATCCATGTGATCTCGACCACAAGGTAAAGCTAACAGCATACAATGTTCTGCTTCCATCTGCAAATCACCATAAAAAATATTTTTTAATCCCAAATTCACAATCACACTTGCTAATGTTGCATAACGCTCTCATATCGTGGAAAAACCCACAATTAATGATTTCCTCACGAGGATATATGACCTACTTTTCGTTTCCAACATAAGAAACATAAATCTGCGGAGAATATGACATGATAAATACATCAGTGATAAACATTTGAAAAAAAAAACAAACCTGCATCTTCCTGGCTACACCTTCCAATTGTGTCTGTTCCAAACGCATTCTCTGTGAGATTCTAAGAGGCGGCATAGATCCATCTGGATTGGATGGCAGTGAGTCCCTAGCGACACTCATATTCCCTGAGACGAAATGCATTTGACATGCTGCATTATCGTTCTTGAGCGCTAACAACCCTTGCCACATGATAGGATACCGCTACAAAAAAGCAATCATGAAATATTTTAGAAAATTTACTTACAATTTCCAAAAAATGACAATGAAAAATTGTTAAGAGGTTTACCTGTAACAGCATGAGTAAAGAATCCCCTTGAGGTGGTACTTGACTCGCATGTGGCGGAGTTTGAACTAGAGTTTGCCGTTGGCGGTCATTGGAAGACGGAGCTTCAGCAGCTGGCAGTGGATGATGACCACTATATCTTAAGTTATGAGCAGGGGGAGGACTAGATACTCGTCGGGCACCTCCGTAAGGACTTCCAACTCGAGGAGGCAAGTTTCGTTCTCTGTCCTGCTCAGCAGCGGCGGCCGCCACCGCAGCCGCAGCAACTGCCGCCGATCGACTGCTATCATATTGTGGCATGTAGGACGGGGACTGGGAGTAAGGTCTTTCCTCCAAGTCCGCGTAGGGATTCGAGAACGTCTGTCGGTGGTGAGGAGCTGCTTGAGGAGCGTGGTGAGACGGCACGGGAGTCGGGTACAGAATTCGGGGAGCTCCAGCGTATACAGAAGTGACCATCGGAGACTCAGAGCCTCGTTGGTCACTAGGGTGAGGAGACTGCAAGTGCGGCGGGATGGCGTGATGGGGATGCAGGTGCGGGGATCTGTCTCGGTCGACGATCGGCAAAGCCGCCACTCCTTTGTGATCCAGCACCGACTTGACATCGGAAAGCTGTGGCCCTTTCTCGTTCCCTCCCACTCTCAGTGCGAATGGAGAAGATTGTCCTGATGATAAACTCGCTCCTCCAGGCCCTACAATCGTTACTGGAATAAAATGCGGTGGGTACACCATTTGCTGATGTCCTCCCTGATTTGGAATGTATTGAGATGATTCTGGAGGCTGACGGACGTGCTGAGGTAGCAAACGTACTTCTCCCTGCAAATTAATCATCGTCAAATTAGAAATTAATTTACGACTATGTCAAGCTGATATTTACCTACGCACATACTAAAAAATTCAACAACCGAGCACACGACATAGACAATAAATATCTACTAACTATAAAATTTCGAGACACAAACTAATTATTTAAAACAGGATAATGCTATCATGTAGAAAAACAATTACATACATGTATCATCAACTAACAATAAAAATCACATGCATGAGCTACTCATGTACTATCATTATCTACATAGCAATTTAGTTAGGAAAGCCAATTTAATAATTTCTCAGTCTTTCTGTCAATTAAATTGATGCTAATGATTATCCTCGGATTTATGACCGATTTAAAATGAAAATATTCAAAACTAAAAAACTACAAGTTCACTACGCATTCCAACTCAAATCAAGATACTGGCTACTTAAATCAAACGTTCTATCACTTTCAGCTCTTCTTCTCATAATCTTTGTCATTGACAGAGCCAGAGCAGGAAAATAAAAACGAGCGACAGAAAAGAAGACGCTTGACAGGTAAAGGGGCACTACTGATACTGTCATCACAAACGTGGCATTTAACTGATCTACTAGAAGATCGTACCTGGACACCATGAAGAGAGTAAGGAGTTGGAGGTGAAGCAGAGGCAAGATTTTGAATTTGATTAGTATGAGTAGGAGTGGTGGAGGCAGAATTATTAGTAATATTACTCGATTTATTGGAATTTTGACTGAGATTAAGAGTCGAAGGTGTCGCCAAATCCAATGGGTTATCCTAAAGTTTTTTTACCAAACGCAATTTAAAATTATAGGAAGGACCCATAACTTGTGTGATTTACGTTTTCAAAAGGAACTATTGATTTACTATAAACTACTTATTAGTAAACACTCTTGCCTAATTTAATTCTATTAATTTCGCAAGGCAAAAATTCTAAAAAGGGCAATGTACAAATATTTCTTGTAATGATGATAATAATTCTCAAATGCAAAAACTCAATTAAATGACTTACCATTGTAGACTCAAACGAATTGGGTTGATGATGTGAGATGATTCTTTGCTGAGTGGATTGCGGTGGTGTTTGTTCGTGCTGTTGTGGAACTCGACCAGCCTTTGGACTAGGAGCCGCAGTCTGAACGACACTTCCACCCACGTCGATTCTTGGAGGTTGAGAAGGTCCCATAGCCTCCTGTGTTAAAAATAGAATTTTTAAGTCAGTAATTTCACCACTCACAGTTCTTGGTAAAAGGTCACATTGGGCGTTCGTTATAATTAGCTGCGGATTAAAAAAAACATTATTACCTGTACTCTAGCAATAGGAGCTCCTTCAGCACACCGTCTAAAGAGCTCTGTTTGAGTTTGATGTTGTTGATGTTGCAGAGGAGTCATTTGAATCTGAGTTGTGGGCGATGAGGCAACAGCTCGGACAATCGCCCCACCAGTAACAGTCGGTCCTCCGGTAGAAGTCAAAATAACATTCGAGTGGGATTGTATGATTGTAGCCTTCCTTTGATTTTGTTCTTCGTGTCCCGTATTTATTTTGGTGATTGTAGTTGCACTTGGAATCTGCGGAATACGGACGAGCTGTGCTTGAACCGGTGGGCCATGAGATGGGCTTTGAGGGGGTCCCCCAAGTTGCTGTGCCTGGTGTGGGCCTGGTTGTCTGAGTAAAGGTCTCATTTGCTGTTGGGCGTCTTGCGGTCGGACGAGTGTCATATGATAGGGTACTTGCTGTTGTTGATGAGGATGCGGTCCAGTCGTGGATGTAAACACGGGTCTTTGCATCGTCATCGTCCCCTGTTGTTGCGGGGGTTGTTGCTGCATGGGGCTAGAGCCCGGACCCATTGGAGTCTTGACATGATGAGCAGACAGCACATAAGTAGAGTTCGTCGTAGTAGCCACGGAAGTCTGTCCAGTGATGGAAGTATGGACAGTGATAGGTTTTCCAGTGTGGAAAGGTCCAGAAGATGTATAGATGACGGCTGCCTTCGTTGATGGTGGATGAATGGCGGAAGGAGAACTGCTTTGCATGACAATCGTCTGGTGTTGTACAGGAGTTGGTTTCTGTACTTGAGACTGCTGCTGTTGTTGTTGCATATTTTGCATGTACTGATTCAAATTCTGTTTCTGCTCATGCTGCTGCTGGAATTGTTGTTGCAATTGCTTTTGTTGTTGCACATGTTGTTGTTGGATTTGTTGTGCTTGCAAATGTTGCTGCATCATATGCTGTTGTTGGAGTTGCTGTTGTGCCAACATTGCCGGAAGTCCCTCATTCTTCTGAATGGGAACTTGACGAAGTCCTTGAGGGCCTTGTCCTGGCTGTTGTGATTGTTGCATCGGCAATTTTTCCAACACTGTAGGCCTTTCCATCGCTTTTGTAATGATTTCTGCAGTGCGAATCGGATTGCTCATTTGTAGGACTTGATGAGGCATAATATGAGACTGGGGATGTTGTTTCATCATTAGTGGATCTTGGGATTGTCCTGTCAGTGGGACATATTGCCCCTCTTCATTTTGTCGCATCATTGGCATTAATATTCCTGTTTGTGGGTCTATCAACGTTTCTGTTTCCGATGGTCCTTCCTTTCCAGGAGCCTTATCCATCTTTTCTGATTTCATTGCTGTGATTGTCGCAGAAATAATGTCCCCAGGAATCGGAGTACCGCTAGGTCGAGGAGAACCTTCTGATTTTGGAATGACTTTCGTGATCGATGTCGTCGACATCATATCATCCGGCAGTGTATCTTTACTATGAGATCGAGTCCGTCCTTTCAGTGGCATAACGACTTGCGGTGTCAATGCTGAGAATTTAGATGTAGGGACAACTGGCAGACTCGGAGTTGCCTCTGGTTCTTCGAATGGTTTGAAATTCCGAACAACATCGTCAATTGTATCATCCAATGTCGAACGTGTTGGAATTGGAGCAGCTACACTCGTAGGCGTCTTCGATACCATTCCGAATGACGGAGATGATATCGGGGGACCAAGTTTAACCATTGGACTTTCTACAGCAGGAGTCTTTGGAACTGGAGAAGTATGAAGTCCTGGAATTATTGGAGGGATAATCGGTGCCATTTGATGGTGTAGCACCGAAACTGGTGTCGATACTGGAATCGTACTAGGTGTCGTAATAATAGGAGCTAAAGGTGATACACCAGATGTCATTTTCGAAATTGAAACAACTGGAGTTAAAACGGAAGAGATTGGGGATGAGATTGAGGATAATTGAGAAGTAACAATAGGTGAGAATCGAGAAAATGGAATTATTGGACTTGACACAGGAGCAACTGAAGTTAAAACATTTTGAGTTGCAGTTAAAAGTGTTTGAGCTGTAGTAGAGACAGGAGCTACTGAATGCAAACCAGGAACAATTGGAGTCGGTGCTGAAACTGCTGATGTCGGGGCAGTAACCGCAGGAATTGGCATTGACACTGAGCTAATTGTTGTTGATACCGAAACTGGTACTGGGGTCGACACTGTTGTAACTGGAGTAGCTACTGGAGCAGTTGGAATCGAAATAGTCACAGCTGGTTTCAGTCCTGAAACAATTGGAGTAGGTACAGAAAGAGCTGGAGTCGAATTAGCAACTGGAGGGACAACCGGACTAAATGAATTAGGAACAGGAGCTATTGGTGTGGAAATCACTGAAGTTGGTGGTAGAACCGGCGGGATTGATGCCGAAACGGTTGGCAGCGCTGTGGCTACCGGAATAATTGGAGCCGTGACAGGAACAGGCTTCTGAGTTGAAATAGTATGACTTGCTACAGAAGTGATCAGTGATGAAACGGTAGGTATGGTGGCCTGTGTGCTAGTAACTGGTGGTGTTGGTTGAGTATTGGGTACGGATTCGGTAGTTACAGGAGCTACAACAGGAAGAACCACCGTTGCAGATGGAGATTTCATCGACGGCACCGGTACGGGAGTAGGAATAGTTGTGATTGGAGGTGTACGCCTTGAAGGATGAGTAGGATGAGCCTTCTTGGATTTTTTCTCTTCGTCCGAATCCACAAACTCATAAACATCACCCGCCAGGACAACTCCTTGCTCTTCTCCCACAGCTTCACTGGATCCTTGTCGAGATCCTTTCTGAGAAGACGCTCTTCTGCCTGGCTTTTTCTTTTCTTCCACAGGAGGTTCCTCATGGATGGATTCGGTAGAGGACTTTCTTAATTCTATGTCCGGTGTCTTTGGTAATCCTTCATTATTCAACTCCACAACATCGTTATCAAGGACCTTGATAGGATGAACGTCCTTTTCTTCCGTGTCTCCCTCGTCAATTTGAAGATCTTTCGGGGATTTGTTGTCATCATAGGACCAGGACATATCAGGAGCTTTTTCATGCTGTGCTGTCTCAGGGCTTCGCTCAGGTTCAGCAGGAGGCGTAGCTGCCGGGATATTGGCAACTGCGTCTTCCAAAACCTGTGGTGCTTCTTCAATGATTCTCAATGTAGGTGGAGACTGCAAAGACGGAGCTACCGCGGCGGGTTTCTCAATGGGAGCAGATGGAGCTAAGACATCTTCCGTATCGTCTCCTTCGAGTGTTTCCAGTAGAGCAGCCACAGCATCCTCTGTTTCTTCTTGAGAAATAGCTGCCTCATCTTTGGGTATCTCATCTTTGTTGACTTCATCGTCAGGAATGTTGGAAGGAGGAGGTGGTGATTTCCTGTCCAGACAAACAATGCTCTGAATAGCTTTGTCCTGTTCGAAAAGAGAGTGTAATTTCTTTTCTTCTTCTTCTAGACGTTTTTGTTCTTTGACAGCTTCTTCGTCAACAACTTCTGGAGTTGGCAAGCGTTGTGGGATGGGGTCAAGCTCAGTTTCTGGCTCTGCAGACGAAGCCAATATATCAATATCAATTTTCAGTTTATCATCGTCATCATCATCCTCATCCGTTGAAAACATTCCAGTTTGCTTAATTGCCGCGACACACTCTTCGAGAACGGGATCTTTTCCAATTTCCTTCTCGTGCGGTGGTGAGAGTTTCACTTTCGTCGGCTCCATTCCAAAAAACAAGGAAGTGCTCGTCGGAGGTGTCGACGCAGTGGGCAATGTGGGCGGCACCACAATCTCTTTTTCCAGTTTGACTATAGAGACAGTTGGAATTGGGATAGCTGGAACAGGGACGACAATTGGAGCAGGGGTTGGAGCAGAAGGGGCTGAGACACTGACTGGCGATGAAGCAGGTGAATTAAACAGAGAATCGTAGTCAACGGGCTCGTTCTTAATTTGTTTGCTTTCGTGCCTGGAGGAGGATATGGTTGATGAAGAACCTTCCTGACTCTCATTACGTTTCGATCGCTTCTCTCTGTGATGCTTCTTCTTTTTCTTCTCGGATGTGTTCCCTGTTTTCGTGGATGTGGACGACAGTGTTTCTACGCTTGGCTTCTTACAGCTCGAGTCTATACTCTTTTCATCCAAAGAGCTGTGGAATGAGTGAGATAAGGAAATTTTTCGTTGCTTCGAACGACCGCTCTTTGACTTTTTCGACGTGACAGGTGTTTCCTCAAAAATCTGAAAAGATTAATTATACATACAATAGTGAAATCAGTTCTCTTATAGCAAGCATCATCATATACAGCATACATATGTCGAGGGGACTTACATTCACAGGATTTACATTAATGGTGGGAGTTTTCGGTCTTTCTAACTCCAGGACGTTTGGCTTTTCTTCTCCGTCGGAGCTCGAAGACGGAGTCATAGGACCGAAAAGGAAATCCTCCATAGTAGAGCCGGATTCTCTTTTGCTCATCGAAGAATGTCCACCGATATCACAGCTAACATCCCCACTACTATTTCTTTGCTTTCGAGATGACTTTGAACTTTTACTGCTGGATACAGAGGAATGTCCATGGTGCTTTCTCCGACTACTGCTCGTTGAGCCCATTTTGTTTTCTTTGTCCTTATCTTTCTTAGAGCTGCTGCTGCTGCTGCTTTTAGTCAACTCTTTATCTTTCTTGATAACTGGGGCAGGTGCGGGTGTGCTAACTTGCTCACCGTCAGACGACTCTGAAGAATCAAAGAGGGATTTCTTCATGTTCTTTTGTCGAGAGGATTTCTCCTTTGTTTTCACTTTGGCAGGAGCAGGTACTACAGGCTTGACAGAGACGCGGCTAGTATTCGCCTCACTACTATCCGAGTCCGAATAGATTTCCTTTGTTCGTAATTTCTTTTGTTTCTGGCTATGACTTTGTCCATGACTTCGCGTTGATTGTGAAGAAGAACTCATTTTCTTTCGAGTCGATGAGTCATAGTCCGACAGACTTTCGTCTGAAGATTTTGTATCCACGGATAATGACACATTCGTCAAGGAAGAAGTCGTGCTCGTGTGCTTCATACTCAGCTTCCGTTTCTTCGCAACCGGCGGCAAGAGTTGAGGTGAGCTAGCCTGAGAATCATCATCAGAGTGGGAGAAGAAAAACGAAGAGCTGGATGGAGGAAAAGAAGTTCCGCCCAAAGGAGAAGATTTATTCGAACGCCTTCCGCCCTTTTGTTTGCTGCTTCCCTTTTCACTACTACTGCTTTTCCCCTTTGATTTACTTTTAATTTTCAGACGAGATTTCGACTTTTCTTTCGAAGTGCTTCCTTTGTGACCCATGATATGGTCGTCGTCCGAGGATAAGGTATTCACAACAGTGGTTATATTATCATTTTCCCTCTCTCTCTCCCGATGGCGATCTCGGGGCCTCTCCTTTTCACGTTCAGTTTCCGGCTTACTTTGTTCCCTTTCTCCCACATCTGAGTCATGATGCAAGTCTATTTGAGATCCTTCGTCCGATGAAGTATTGACTATAGACTTTCTCTCTTCAATCGATGTCGAGCGCTTTTTCTCTTCCCGCTTTGCCCTACACAAACATAGAATATTTTATAGATTCTTTTCATTTTCTCAACAATAGTACTAAGAAAAGAAGTTATTATAATTTACCTTGATTGTTTCAACTGCTGAAATTGTTCTTTGAGTTTATCTGCTTTTCGTTGCTCCTCTTGCTGTTGCTTTGAAGTTGAATTATTTTTACAAGCTCTATTCGAACGAGCTTTGACTTTATCGTACATAGAAACATATTCGTCAATAACCACTTCAAATATCGAGTGGTGCTTGTTTTGCTTCTCCTCGTCGTCATCGTCTGCAAAATCAACAAATAAAATTCAGTGATTTTCAATACAAGCTACGACGATAAGAAATCATTTTCTCGGAACTAACACATAGACTCTAAAGAAAATAAAGATCATTGTTTATTTACCCGACTCAGAAGACTCGGATTCGTCGATAACATAGCGTCTTCTTTTCTTCTGCTCTTTGCTTTTCCCTCTACTACTGCTTTTCACAGAGTCATTTCCTCCAGGAGCAGACGAGCTGTCGCCACCAGACTTGTGTCTATCCCGCTTTGAACTTCCCTCTTTATCATGTTTGTCCCGGTCTCTGCTTTTCTCGTGCCCACAATTTGAAGAGCTGGCTAAGCGACCACTTTGGGAATTATTAGTATTTTCGCTTTCTCCATCCGAATCCACCACGCTACAGTTTTGTGCTTTTTCTTTCGAGCCTCGATCTTTTTCTTTGCTAGAACTCTTGCTTTTACTACTTGACGAGCTGGATCCTTCTTTCCCTTTGCTACTACTGCTACTGTGATGATTACTTCCGTGCCCGTGGTGCTTAGATGAGGAGGAAGAGGATGACTTCCCACTATTTTCCTTCCCCGGGCTAACTTTCTCCTTCTCCTTATCTTTTTTACACTTTTCTTTGTCTGTCAATGCTAAAGAGTCACTCTTTTTCTGGGAATGAGAGCTAGAATGAGCTTCATTTGCTCCACGAGACTTTTCTCCATGATGGTGATGTTTAGACGAGGAGCTGGAAGACTTTGATCTGTGGTGATGCTCTTTTTCCTTTGTTTCTTTTGTATTCCCACTGTCACCACTAGAACCCGCCGAGCGCTCTCCTTTCCCCGACTGTGACTCTTTCTCAGATTTACTCTCTTTATCTTTACCGGATTTGTCTTTAAGGCTGGAGCAAGAATCACGGGACTCTCGTCTCTCACTAGTAGAACCACTTTTAATTCGGTGATGATGGTGTGGCTGAGGCGGATGGGGAACCTCCGGAATCGTATTTTCCCTACTCTCATGACCTTTCTCTTTCTCCAATTTCGGCTTTTTGTGTTCTGTAAACAATAACATCCCATCCACGGTTATTAACTCTGCCATTACATTACATAAACATCAGGTAT
>JAAAYG020041272.1:0-10421 GCA_009936455.2 Tomocerus minor
CGGGCATAACTATTTCAGAGACACTTCATTACATGACCGCCGTGATCATTAAGCCTCAACTAGCACTCTACCTTCGCTTCCAATTCTACGGATTACGTCTATTACGAAGGGATTAATAATCAGAGAATCGTTGAACAATAGAAAGGTACAAAATAAAACGGTAGGATTAGTAAACAAAGGAGGTACAAATCAACACAGCCGAATTAGCAGTTATTAACTGTTATTATTATGCTTTGTTGTATGATTTGCTAAGTCTAAATCTAAGCTGCGTGATAATTGTAAGTAGCAACATGAAATATTTCCTAGAAAATAAACACGGTAAACGCTTTTCATGAGAATAGTTCAGACACAAACTCCGTCCGTCAAACCATATAACTTTCCAACCCATTCGTCTTCCGATGAAAGGCGAAAAGTAAGGATAATTTAGACTAAGTTAGCTTCTAGAGGATCTACTGCAGTATTACACCCACTCACCCCTCATCCCATTGGGGGAACCCAATTACTCGAAGTAATATACTATAACTCAGTGAATATGAAAATTCCCACTTCGCGTGCATTATAGAAGAGGAGATTCCATTTACGGCCGTTTCAAATATCTTCGTCAAAAATCTCCGTTACATACTACGTTGCATTACGTCACTTTTCAAATTTTGAACGAACCTAACCTAAAAAAGAAATAAACATACCCCAACACGGTACTTGTGCACCTACCCGTTACTGGGGTGTGACGGGGCGCAAATGAGTATGGCATTGTAGTAGCAGCATAATTACCACTTAAGGGTGGAAGTTGTTACTCATGTATAAATAAATTGTCGGGTGTCTTCAAATGAGGATGTCAACTTTCCTAAACACTAGGCTAGGGTGCTCAAATGTATCCGGTCACTTTTAAGAACGTGCTCCAAAAGTGTTCAAATGTAACTGGTTACTTTTAAGCAAGTGCTCCAAGGGTGCTCAACTTTGTTGCTATCTTTGAACACGTGCGGGCGCTCAAAAGTTTCCAGATGTCTTTAAGCATGTGTGGGTGCTCAAAAGTCACCCAGATATTAATCGGGACATCTTGAAAACAGTTATATGACAATGAACGGAAAAATGTCTCTCTCTACTGATTTACGTAAGCGTTACTTACAATAATGCAGTTGACTTCATTTGGCTTAAGCATTGGCGACGTAGTTGGTTGACTGTGTGGAATGTAGGTAGTAGTGTAGTAGGTAGTTCCCTATTGTTAGTTTGTTTTGTTTATGGATAGAAGAACGTCGTATTTAATCCATTGTCCTCGAAAACTCTTCGGGCATCAACAACAATAAACTCAAGGATATCAAGACACTTTGATTTTGCAAACTCATTTAGCAAATCACCCAGGATCTCGATCCTAGTCGCGTATATATAGCTGATAGCCATGGAATAATTTCAATTTAGAGTCAGTTGCGAATGATTTAGTCACCAGTTATCACCACATTTCTTCGTTATCCATCCCTTCATTGTCTAACGACTTAGCATTGTTAGATCACAAACTGACTAAGAACTTCTCTCGACTGCACCAGCAAATCACATTCATTTCCTTGTGGTTTCGCTATAAGTTCGGAATTCGCATTGTTTGCTAAATTATGTTTTGAGCAAAGAGGTTCTTCGCAAATATTATCCATACAAATAAAGTGTAGAGCAAATAGAAGATACAATTGCCTTGAAGTTAAGATAATATTGCATATTTATAGAACCGTAAGTAAGTAATGGATGAAACGTACCGTTCCATCCGTATAGAATCTCTGTACAACTTTCCTGCTATTTACGAATCTGTTTTTGACTCGACATTGCAATATAATTAGTATTTATTTCTTATACTTGTGACAATATCGTTGGTATTATTAGTTGAGAAACTTAACGGTTAAGATATTTGCTAGCTCTCGCTGTTAAGACTGTCAATTATCTGACAATAACACAATAAGGCTAATAGATAAGTTTCCAATTATATTCTGGAGAGAGTATACTTTTATTAACACTTTGTTCTGCTACTACAACTAGAACACAGATACTTCCTTTTTTGTTTTCGTCTTCTAATAACCTAGATAACATTGTCAATCGCACCAGTAGAGAAATAAACTATTGTGCAAAAGTTTCCATGTCCATACAATAATAATAATATTCCCTAGAAGTTAGAGATTGTTTTGAACTAAAGGACATGCGAGAAGGAAACTAGCTGGTTATTTTTTAGTAATGCCACATGCTTTCGTAGCTAATTTTTTGTAACTTTAGTGCATACCTTTGGTAGCTAGAGTAAGTTTGATTGAACACATTTCCATTTGCTAAGAACACTGACAGTAATTCTGCCTTTACGAGGAATTAAAACTAGCAATTAGGTACCGTCATGTCAGCATGCAGATTAATTAATGGAGCTATTGATCGTGTAAGCAAGATCTCATTTTTTCCTGACAGAGCATTCTTTTTCTGTTCTCATCCTTAATTTCCATTCATTAATATTTGGCTTTCATCAGGTTGTGATATAATTCCTATTAGCACATTAGTTTCCTCCTATCCCGTTTATATAATTAGAAAAATTGGGTTGACTCAAAATTCAAATCAGCTTTAGCTGTCATGTGTCGCATGTCAAGAGCTGATCTTTTCGCATGGTGCGGAGCAATGATAATAAACGCTACCTCTCATCCTCCTCCTGAGTGCGAGTTTACTCCAAGTAGCAGCAGTACACGTACACCATCCCATAATAAGAATAAGGATGTATGAATGTATGTAGGAGTCCATATATATACTTAAATACTACGTACGGATTCATACGCTCCCTGCTCCTGCACATTTACTCCCAACCAAGTCACAAGAGGCAATTTGTGAGAAACGAGCTGACAGGGCCTTGTCCAAAAGTGGGGAATAGGATTTAGAAGGCAGGCAAGGGAATGAGAAAAATGAATTCTGAGAACAACCTTTCTTACCACGCTCAAATAGTGTGGATTCCCATCCTTTTAGTGCAGCCAGTTTATACAGTGCGGCATCGTAGACACTATTATTTGCGATCGATGTCAAAAATTCCTTTCGAGATGAGAAGAAATAGATGACTACAGCTTGTTTCTTTATGGGCTTAACCAAGTCAAGTGAGCAATGCCTACAATGAGCCAAACCGTATTATAACTACCAAACTGTTTGAACGGAATAAAAATTCCAGCATGCCAAAATACCAATAGCATTCTATAAACCATCTTTCGTAAGTCAACTAGATAAAGTCAAACGAAGAATAAAACATAATAAAATCTGGAAACTCTACTCTTGCAAGTGTTGCCCAAGAGAGCACAGATTGCACAGTCTCCTATCCACACTAAATCTACATCATATATTTTACGTGGGATAACCAGGTTGTAAACAAAAGTTAAAAACGAAATCATGCAGACCATTGCATACATTTTTTATGGATTTTAAAATGAAAACATTAAATATTCACATCTATTCGACACAATCACCAATCGTTTTTTAAGATTAAGACCTATTTGTTACTGCAATCTACATATGTAATCACAAACTCGGTTATGTAATCTATGTAAAGATCTGCACTCGAGCAGTTTCTGAATAGTCTGGCAAGATGAAAAGAGGAATTGTGCTGACAACCCAATTTGCATCCATAATCCATTACGAGATCCTAACGAATCTTACCTGTAAATTCAGAAAGCCAAACATCGGATTCAAATAAACGTGTTGTACATTTGTGCATTACATGATTTCGTTGACACCGCTTTCTATCACGATATTTTTATTATGCACTAAAATCTCCGAATGTTAGCAGCAAATGTACACAATCAATAAAAAAAAATCAGGATTTTATAGAACTGCTAAACCTTCTTATCCAGTTTATGTTTGTGGTAAAAAATGTAGTAAGAAATCTTCCTATGAACTACTAAGAATTCCAGTGGTTATCGTTGATATTCTTCAGTACAAGTACAGTTTACTTTTATCGACCCCTTTTTTGACAACAAAACCAGATTGGCAACAAAATGATAACATTTTCCCCATTAGCAAAATCCAAAATGACTTTGACTTTAGGGGAAAAGTGGCAACAATGTGTGAAACGTATATATTGTTAGCGAGAAGAACAAATTGACCATAATACATAAGTACAGTCATCACGTCAGAGTAGGCATTCTGCGTTCCCCAACTATCAGGGTATGATAAATAGGAAAAAGAGTGACTGTCAGTTTCACAAGCTGATTGTAGTTTAGCTGCTTTAATTATTGTCATTGTCATTTTCTAATTATTATATCCCGCTGGAAGGGGTACCCGAAGTTCTTTCACCTAAACTAATCTAAAATAATATAAACTAACCCCAAAGTGGGGCTAGTATATACATTGGTTGGATAGTTATAAGAATTGAAGTTGACAGTATAGTTGATAACAAAATTGACCGAAGGTGTCCAAAGAAGACGATAGGTTACACCAAGTGGCAAAAGTAACAGAATGTGACGGTGCGGTGTAACCTACCCGCCCCCACCCTCCTATATTTAGTTCCATTTCTTGGCTTAACTTGATTGTGATTATGTTGTCTCAATTTTTAAATGTGTTTTCTTATCTAATGAGCAAGCATTGACCTTGTGTTCTTATTTCTTAAAGGTATTCTTCCAGTTCTTTCGTTCTTCCATAAACTCATTTAATATCATCAATTTTATAATCCCTATTAGTATTACGTCGTAATGCTGTTATATTTTACTTATTTTTTGTATTTAACGAACATCACGAGAATTTTCATGGTTTGACCTTGTGTTCCATTCCATTTCAATAACTACTATTTAAGAATTTAAGTGTTTGGCAGAATACACAAAAAAATCGCCATTTATTTCTTTGTTCTACACAAACAAGTTAACTGGGAATTGTATTATCTTTGAGTGAGCACAAAATAGAAGAGATGGTGATATATATTACGCATTGCTTTTATTTTGATGGTGCACAGTTAGTTTTGGGTGGTGAATGCACACAAAATGTGATCATCAGTGACCATAAGCTTCAGCAGGAGTTGCACGTTGGGAAGAGTTAAAAGCAAATAAGTGAAATTCATTGGGTACTTTGCTTGATAATAAGAACTAAGATCCTAAGCCACAGTTGAGTGGCTTGCTTCAACCAACAATCTTATACAGACTGTATGACTGTTTTGATTTAAACTTCCACATGATAATGCTCTTCCAGACATCCGAAGACCCCGACTTGCAATAAATAACGCAAAGACTGCGATTTCAAGGAAGAGCTATAGGTCTCTTGGTCTACTTGTTAGAAATACAATGCTCTTACGAGATGTTTTCCATGCCTTGCCATAATTGCAGCCATTTCATTATATAACTTAGTAGCTATTGAATGTAGGACTTTTTTATAAATAGGAATCTCAGAAATAGAGAGTTGAGCACTATCCAGGTTCAGGCTGGGAATTAACTGGAAGTTCACATAACTGATGTGAAGGTGAGATCTGTGTCTCAATCTACTCAAGGCGGAATTGAATTTCTTCAAGCAGCTACTTTTTCGTTTCGCTTCAGTAGACTTTCCTTTCACTATTCTAAGATTCTATCTGAGCTCTGAAGCTAACGTAACCAATCACATTTACAGTATACTTACATTTAATAAGCAATAGTATATGAATGAGTGGCTCACGAATAGATACCTACTTTTTATTCTACTGAAATACAAGCTAGCTACGTTACATTTTCATGGCTTTTGGTTACAACGTGAGTTGGTATTTCAACTCAAATTGAATTCAAACAGAGAAGTATCTTGCAAACAATTCTTGTACATGCATGGTTGCATGTATAAGAAATAATATTATTATTTCTGACCTTATTTGACTTGGTTTGACATAAACAACCTTCGTGAATCAGGATAGGGAAAGTTTGGTGAAAGTGGAACTCAAAGTATGCTTGTTCAATATGGTGTGCATCATTTCATTGCGGCTTGTATGAGTAATAGTACTAGTAGTTAAATATTTATTCCTTCTAGGAAAATTCTGTTTACCATCAGTTTTGTTATCACCGTACACATGTAATATGATACAATCATTCGTACAAACTGATGACTAGTCAGCATTTCAATCCCATTCAAGCATGCTTTTCTTTGATCATGAGTGTTTGATTGTACATATTAGTTTTTCAGGTTACTAAACGAAAAATTAGCAGTTGTTTACGAGTGCAGATGGATATAGAGAAATAACGGATAACAAGAGTATCCCATCATATCCATCCCATCATATTTGAAGACTGGAATTATCCTTATCTAATGAAGCCCTTTCACATATCCATACTGTTGGCACTGATGCATACTGGAATGGCTGTATTTTAATAGCAAAAGAGTAAACAACGGATAAATAAAATCTTTACATGTGATGTTGCTGATTGCTTCAACCAGATAATAGGTAAGGGAACATAAACCATTTGGAAAATGCTCATTTGTAAACAACTACCGGCAGATTTACTTCGTTTATACGTTTCATTTCAACGGAGTAGCAGTAGAAATAATAAATGCATTGCATCTGTGTAAATATGGATTTCGTTATAATAATATTGCCATTTTACTCTGTGACTAGTCACCTTGTGAAAATCACTCACCATTACAGTAGCCAAAGAAAAGTTCTAAGAAATCGCCAACGTGAAAAAATGGTTGTATCTTGTGCTTTTAAGATCATTTCCTTGAAGTACTAATGGGGTGTTTCTGACATGCCCCACTTCCTAACATAAGCTTCATTTGAATCCCAAAAATACACGTACAAAGTTGTAATGAAGTATGTCAATCTCAGATACAGATACCCATAATGTTTTTCCATGCAATACCTGCCGGTACATAATAAGTGGACATCGTAGTTTTAACCGCAAGAGAATTTTTAATACCTGCATAATAATTTGATAATTCTTTTCTGTCGTTATTCTGCAGACTAATATGAAAAATTTGTTTTATCAATGGAATACCGTAATAATTTGCTAATTTAATTTTTCAAGTGTTATAATTATTACAGAGGAACCATAGATGCAATATAGCATTTGCAATGCGAAATATCTCATGATATAACGAAGTGCACACTATTTGACCGTAGAATTTCCATTCGGCACAATTCTTGCATTCATTCTCAGGGCTACATATGCACACATTATAATATATATCCATGTAAAGTTAATTGACTGCTTTAAGTCTGGGAAATAGCTCAAAATTGTGTCCGTAATATTATTATGTGTATATGTGGTTCCCTAATGGTATCTATCAATTCGTTAACATGGATTAGTTGGTATTTATAACGACAAGTAAAATAGCAGCTGGGAGTGTCGTTACTTCAAATTTTAGATTTTGATCTCCAATTCATATGAAGTGTAGTAGGGAACCCTGTTCTGTAATTATATTTGCAAAACTATTTGTCGGGACTGTTTGAAGTTGTGAGGCTGACTGTTGAGTTAGGACACAATTTGCATAATAAGAATATGCGTATAGCAAAACAGTAATTAAGAACATTATTAATTATCTATGTAGGCCATCCAAAGTTCTAGTGATGCGCGTACGTCTATTTTGTATTGAGAAACAGAGCTCATAGATCTATTCAAAGTTTTCACAGAGTCCAGTGATCTTTCAGGCCGTTGCGTTGGTTCAGGAACATTTGGATCACTCAACTCACTCAACTGAGTCAACTGACACTAGCACAGATTCTACATCGGGAATACTAGTCGCAGTCCTATTAATAATGTTTTCTCCTGTCTATAGATAATGAAAGCCATTTATTACTCTGCGTAGTATCTTATTATTGTAGATGTTCCGTTATAGGCTATAGACATAGTAATTACTAAGCGCACATGCCTAATTTTCACTCACATATCACATTGTCATTTTCAAATTACGTGCTTTTCAATCATCATGAGAAATTACTCTCTTCGCATAAGGTTAGCTATCCATGAAATGAAGTAGGTATGGTAGGCATATCCACTCACATTACTTACGATTGGATAGATCGCCAAGAGGTATCGTTACAATACAGCTTATCCCCTAACAAAGTCGGTGAAACAAATGGACCGTTCAGATAGAGTATTGAGTTGATTGGCCTTTCCGTTGCCTGCATAAATAAGTATCACAGTGGTTTTCGAAAAAAATAAAACTACTCGAAAAGTTAACTAAATTGATCATTAGTATCTTACAGAATTTAGCTCCTAGATCGATTTGAAAAAGCTGCTTGTTTATCACAGATGGGTGTACGCTAGATTTACAATTATCACCACATTTTAATTGAACGATCTAGCAATAATTATATGGAAATATGGAAAACTACCTGAGAAGTTGGCCATTGACCGAATACCTAATAATATTTAGCCTACAAGTTGTACTACTTTGCAAGTTTAAAAATACCATATAACATTTTCCATTATGAATGGTACACTAGATTATTTAGTGTTGCAGTTTGATTAAATGTCGTGTTCTGTTGTAGTATGATTGTCATGTTCATTTACAAATGTTGACACGCGTACAAATGTGTAGTGTTTTCTAGCAGTTGGATGTAATGTACTGGAGTTATTAGCTGCAAGGAATTCAATTATGAAAATATCTTGCTGGAAGCAATCATCTTGACAAGGAAAAATGGTAGGCTCATTCACTCAGACGTGGGAGAAAGTATACTTTCTCCCAGCTTCATTTCCACCTCTGAGTACAACTCTATCCAACAAATGTGTAGAACACAATGAAAGCATGGAGTTGGTTGCTAACACTCGGAATCATCAACTCAACTCCTACATCATTTCACATCACGCTGCACAGCAAATCATTATATAACGTTGATGCAAGGATATGTTTTCTTATTATTATTATTTAACCACTGTGCCCACACAAGCATTTTATTAGCTTCTAGCACTTTTGTAGGGCAAGCCGTGTCAAGCTTTCACAAGCTAAAGAAATTGATTAGGTACTTGATAATAAATGTGATAGCTTCACTAGAAAATAAATCTGGTATCCCTATAATATAGTTAGGTATACATTGTAGTCTAGAACTATATATCGGTACCCACGTAAAAGCGACTATAATAACTATATTTACTGTGCCCAACCCAATACACGATATAGGTTATTAAATAACTAGATAGGTACCTAGTTTAAATTATTGTGGGTAGTTACTTACGTACATACCTGCATAGGTTCCTTAATTGGTAAAACATACATACATACACTTGTAGAAGTCAAAGGTTTCCTATAATTTGGTGCTATGCTTTCGTTATTTAATTAGTATCCTAGATCCCAGTATTAAATAACAAAATAGACTAACCGATTTCCCGATGCTTTATTTATTTGGGAATTTTGTGGTTTCGACAATGGGTCAACTTGCTGCAAAAAATGTGTTAAGGTAGACGTAAAGCGAAGTTTAGAGTGTACCACAGTCACATTTTATCAATTACTGTTTTAAAAGGAATGTTTGTTAGCATTTTAGAAAGTAAATATATTATAACTCTTTCTGGGATTGGTAAACTACGACGACTTAAGTGGAGAAATGATGTTCTGTTTGAGTTGTTTGACATCTGTCGTTTAAACTAATCTCATTTAGGAAAAATGTTTACCAGTACTTACGGGCTTTGTAGAATTTTTGTTTATCCTCATTTTACCACATTACAAAGTTTTCATACTCATAGTCCAAAGTTGTAAACAACTAGGATTTTATTATGATAACTTAAATACGTATCACAAAGTTAGTATATACTCAGTGTGATTGCAGTATAATTGAATAAGCAGAGGTTTGACTGTGTAAAATATACGGAGATCCTCCTACCTCTCGCTTTCTCTTTCTCGCCATTCCAACTTCTAATAGTGTCCCAACACTGAACGAATTTCTTTAATATCCTTTATGTTCTGCTACGTTGTATTTCACAACAATCACGCAGATGTTTTTCATCATTGTAAGTTTCTGGTTGTATTAAGGGCGTGTGTGTAGTTACACTTCCTACGCTTACAAAAATGTCTAGCTATAATAATATAAATAATTGAAGTAGACTGGGACTGAGACGCCCGTGGTCTTGTAATTCTTCTAATGGTAACATTTATCGCTGCATCTGTATCTTGTCGTATGCTCTCAGGACTGCTAAGATAAGTTCTCACGATTATTATCAGAGGATTTATCCTTTACAAGGCAGATATTACAAGGGTGCTTCTAACAAAAGCATCTCTAAATTACAACAACTTTGACATGAGCCAACTAGAGCTAATCTTTTGAAAAAAGGTTTTAATGTTTACAATTGCTACTTGTTCAAGAACACACAATGTTTTAAGTGGCTATTATCCATTTGGTCTTCAATAGGCTTGCCAAAGTGGAAATAAACATTAAGAAGAAATAATAGATTGCCTTGAATTCAATTGGAAGTTGAGTAGTGTAGTGGTCTTCTAGTAACTCGTTGATTGTGAGAAAGAAATCAGGCAGTTGCGCTGTGTTAGATGAAGGT
>JAAAYG020041283.1:0-12983 GCA_009936455.2 Tomocerus minor
AATAAATACTAATGCTGCAGGTAATCTCAAAAAGATTATATAATAGTTTAGTTTGTTATGATTTTATGATTAGCCTGCTGCAGGCATTCTTAATTCCATAATTGAATTGAGTATATTGATCATTTTATATGAAATAGGTTTTCTAGTGGATCTAATCTATGAAACATTTTATTTGCTTTTTACTTGTATGTAATACAAATACATAAATACAAATGGACATCATAAAGCACACAATTGCTCTTAAATTGTCCAATTCCCAATTTGTTATGTTATTTGTTAAGAACTTAAAAATTAACGATAAAATCATGTAAAATCAAAAATCCATAAATACGTTCACTTCACGGGTGTTTACGACCTTCAAATTGCATCATAGTAGATTCAATGCCTAAAGCACTACTTACTTTTATCGTAGCTTTTCCGGGGACCATCCTATATACATTTTTAAGAAACATGAAATTCATATTTGTTATTATTATTATTCGCATAGATTCACGGAAGTTAAAATTTAAAAAATATGCCGAAACCCTGTAATTACCATACTTCCATTATCAAAATATTCCAATAAATTACATTTTTAAGATGATAAGTAAGTAGAGATATCTAGGAATGACAATCATTTCTTGGTTAGTCAAAATTGCGGCAACGATGTCGTCGGCAACAGTCTCAGGGGGAAGAATTGTTAATATCCTGAAAAATATACATAGAATTCAAAAATATGAAGCATTTTGTACTCGCAAACTATCCAATACGACAGTATACAGTCGTTGGAAGTAATTCTGCTCTACCAGACTGCCTTGTTGGCTGACTATATTTTCCAGACAACAATTTCAGTACATTGTACTGACTGCACTACTCTATTGTATGCGGCAGATAATGTATAATATAATTAAAGATTTCAGATTTTCCTCTTATATCTGATCCAAATGATCATGCACAGTGCACGATTGTATTTTAGTGTAGTACTGCAAAGAGATATGACTCGCTTAAAGTCAGTTTTGTATGGAAAATAGACACTTGAATTATTTTCGTCATACTTGCTTCGGACTCCATCGAACATTCCAGTATTGATGAAATATGGGCAGATTACTGTGGTATAAATATGCTCGTGTCCTTCTGCCTACATGCAAAAAATAATAAAATGGAGGTATTTTGTTAGTTCGTAATGATATACGTGGCAGGGGGTTTTTGTAAATTCTAATGTCGACGTCAACTTTGGTGCTTTAGCATGAAAAAAATGACAACACCTTCACATTCATGCTTTTAATTACAAGTTTGCAAGAATTAAAATCAGTTATAGTAATACTCCAATTAAATGTAATTGCTGTTCTGTATACAGACGATTAGAATTAAAAGGCAAAATGTGAACAAATCTTTTTAAAAATTATTTAAACTTACTTTCATTTCATGTTGAAGTGCCTCATTAAATCCCACAGTCGCAAATTTTGAGGCACAATAATCAACAAGACGATTAACACCCATAAGTCCAGCCGTTGATGCAACGGTTACAATATGACCCCTGTTTCCTTTAACCATATCTGGAAGGAATGCCTTAGCAGTCTGTTACAATCGAAATATAAAAGAATATCCCATTGAAAACAAATGACTGAATTAATACTACTGGACACATGGATATTGCATCCCAAAACATACAAAATTGTAACAAATAGGCATCTGAATATTTTGACACCAACTATACAACCTATAGATAATAGAAGCTATTTTTACTGTAACGTAATTCGGAAAAGATGAATTTTGTGCATAGTAAGTGATTTGGGTTTACCCAACAGTTGGACAATATATTAACTTGGAAAGTTCTCTCAATTGATTCGTCTGGGATTTCTAGAAATTTCTGACCGCTAACAACTCCAGCGTTATTAATGAGTATATCGACTTTGCCAACTTCAGATTTTACTTTGGCTGCTGTTTCATAGATTGATATCCGAGAAGATACATCTACGGTGTATGCATAGCATTTCCCCCCTCTTGCAACTATGTCCTGAGCTGTTTGATCATTCCCTTAAAAACATGTTTGATAGACAATTATTTGCGATAGCGCGACTGTGTATATATTTACAGTAGTATTTTCTAACGAAATGGAACTATTGTAAAAGCCATAACCATATAAATCATGGGATGATATTCTTCCATTCACACGGTTATATAAGTCTTTAATCTTTATTCACGTCATACACAATAAATGCAAGTAAAATGCTTCAGGTTGTGCAAATTGATTTAGGAAATTGCAGGCTATCATTTTCTTACCAGCTTTGTTAATATCCCAGGCCACAATGGTAGCTCCATGCATCAACCCCAGTTTCTTGGCAATGAGCCGTCCTATTCCGGAGCCTGATCCGGTGACGAGAACGATTTGTCCACTTATATCTTTGTATCTGAATCTTCTTGGAATACAAGTCCGACCGATCGCGACAAGAATAGCCCAAGCACTGTAGGCAATTGCAGTGCCTAATTCCTTAATAATCTCCTTATTCTGTTCCGAATTACTTTTCGCTATCATTTGTTTCTCTATTGAACAAACATAAAGTAGGGAGCTTAGTTATACTAATTACTATCGAAGTAGAACCCTAAGCCTCAAGAACGTAAAATATCATCGAGATGTTTTTAGGTGTACGTAGGTACCAATAATAGCTATTTTGGGAAAATCCAACAAACACCATAACAGTTTAGCGCTAGGTTTTTGCAAATCTGGATACAATTGAGAAACATGCTAAAATATTTATATTAACTAAGATGTAAATACAGTTGTAAGCGTAAAAGCAGGAAGAATGTGAAGAAATGAAAATTTTTCGGGGATTCTTACTGAAAGTATTGTACTGTTAAATATATAATTTCATGATCAGATGAAATATAATGCTCTATTTAGGATTTTTGCATTTACCGGACTCTTTCTTTATCAGCACATTATGAAAACCACTTTTCACAGAATTGAAGTGGTAATAAATGCTGTCGACACGTTCATGGCCTAACAGAAGTCGTATTTCTGTCAATACGTTCATATCTGGAAAACTTTTCTGGAAAAATGCGGAAAAAAGAAAGAAGAAATTTAAAATGCATGGGAAATACTTTACAGTAATAATTTCCTCCTACATAAATGAGATTTAACGTACTTTGGGTGTGTGGATAATTTCAGTGCGAATCTGTGGTTTCAGGCTCAGAAGCTTGTCACATCTTCGAAGAGAAGAACATATTCGATGAGCCATGCTGTATGAGGCTGTGAACTAAATAAATGGAACACTGACTTTGCTGTCACATTACCTGAGACTTCCTCTTGAACTTTATTCCAGCCACATAAAAGAGGATGTGCAATATGACTACTTATAAAGAAATAAACTACCAAAAAAGCTAAGTGGAATAGTCTTGATGTAGTAAATACTTCTTAAATTCGAATGAAATTGGGATTTTGATTACAACTTTCAAAATAGTGTGCATCCACATTTGCTACCCTGCCGTTTGGATCCTTATTAGTAAATGCAACAAAAGTATTGGCAACTCTTTTAGATCATTGGCATTTCAATTGTGGCCAACAAATGGATGTTTTTTAAAATAATAAGCCCTCAAGGCATTTTATCTGGATTGTCTTGGCTTCCGGATAAAGGAAAAAATGTCATGTCAACTTACGGTTAATTACCGTGTGACCACTCAATTTCTAGAGACACTGACACATCCAATCGTTATCATTTCAATGCTCGGATAACCCCGATATGATAATAATAGGGTTGGGACTACGGGCAATAATTCGGATTGATTTAAAATTCATTAGACACCACAGACACCAAAATAGTCATAATCACACTTTCATTTAATATCTATTGGCCTCACAAACAGAAAGAAATTAAATGTAGAAAGATTTTTTTTATTAGCAAACATACATAATATTTATTTCATATTATATGTTTTGTCGATGCTCTTAATTATTGCTCATCGTAATTACTCTCTATCACAAATATTTCATACAGATAGTAAGGTTCAAGGCACACGATACGTAGGACTTTGGATTCGGTCCTTTATAATGCAACCGAACTTAAAAATGTGTTTTGTAATTGGTACTACAAACTTGGCGATATAATGCTACCTACACAGATATGTACAAAATTTAAAACAGTACGGTTTAATTTAAGTATATTTTAGAAGATGAGGTAGGAATCTTCGCAAAAATCAATTCTTTTTAACGCCATTCTTAACGGGGACATCACGCCCCTTGAAGTGCATCATAGTGCCAGTTATTCCTAATGCGGCAGCTATTCTTCGACCAACTTCTCCAGGAACAACCCTAAAATAAAAGAAATCCATTGAATACAGATGATAATTTATCTCAATATATGGTTATAACTGATTTACAGGGATATCAGATAATCAGTTGATCATTAGGTTACATTTTTAAGACGATGAGTAAATATACATATCGAGGAATAACAACTTGCTCTTGATTAGTCAAAATTCCAGCGACGATATCATCTACAACGGCATCAGGAGGAAGAATGGAAATGATTCTGAAACATAATATCCACAAAATGTAGTACATGTCTTACCTTTACTCATAATAGTTAGGCAACTAAACTAATTTCAGTTTTAAACTTTCCTTATTAGGTAGGTACTTGTTTGTATTAAAATGATGAGGATATGATATAGCATAATACGCATATATAATTTTTTAATACAATGCATTACTATTTTAACCATATACAATTGCGTGTTAATCGCTAGTTCACATTTTAAAATGCTTCATATATTGTAGTTAGTATCTAAAATTATATATTTGTGGAGAATATCTGATCTTCTCAAGGATGTTTTGTATCTTGTTTAGGGAATTATTACTATTATATAATAAAAATGTTTTTTCTTCTTACTTGCTTCGGATGCCATCAAACATTCCAGTGTTGATATAATATGGGCAGATCACAGTGGTGTTAATATTCTCATGTCCCGGCTCCGCCTAAATGCAGTAATAAAATCATTATATTATCTAGACAATCATTCCAATGCAATTTATCGAAGTCAAAAATAATTATTTAAATGTAAATTCACATGAAGGAATTTTTCTTCTTCAAGGTAACTTAAGGTTAAGCCACTATTTCTTTATTCTCGTCATATTATGCAAACATAGAATAGATAGCATAGGTAGGCCAGCTTCATTCGTGTCTAATTTTCTAGTGTTGTAAAAATATTTTCGCACCGTTAATACCATGTAATTCTTGTATCCATCACTCAAAAAGGGAATGCGAAAAGTGTCGTCGACAGTCTCGACTCTCGACAGCACTACTTAATGTCAAGTGGGCCAATTTACTGATTGATGTAATACAGAAATATGCAAGCCCTGTTCCTTTAAATTCATACATAGAATAAATCGAATTTCATCAACAACGAAGTAAAACGCGCAGATCGAATATCCTGCCAAAGAGTTAGAATTGCCATAATTACTTGTTGAAATGAAATTCACAAAGTGCGTTACTCTCATTAGGCTAAGATGGTATGTTATTGCGGCATGGCACGGCATTCAATGTTATGCAATTTCTTGTGACATACACGTGCAAATTACTTGCTTCATGCACTGCACTTTTACTGTCTTATTATATCGTATTTACGTATATACCAACCTGTTTCCTTGTATATTGGAATATGGACAGAGATGGATATACGGAAATCCAAATTTGTCGCAGAAAATTAATGTTTGGTTAGTTATGTCGAAAATTCGTAAGGAATAATTTTGTATCTTAGAAAACTAATGTGAATATGCACGAAGACATTTCACATAACATGTTAGCAATGTGTTCGAATGCATATATCGCGTACAATCTGACAGGAATAATAGAATAAAGGAATGATACGTTCAGTTAGGCAAAATTTTTCCATTTGAACAAAGAAATCATAAAATGTACAAATATTGAACTTTAACTTACTCTCAGTTCGCTTTGAATTGCTTCGTTGAATCCTACTGCAGCATATTTTGAGGAACAATAATCAACAAGGCGATTGACTCCGATGAGTCCGGCAGTTGAGGCAATGGTTACAATATGTCCACGATTTTCTTTTAGCATATCAGGAAGGAAAGCCTTCACAGTCTGTAAAATATACAAAAATTAAAATCCATTTTATGTGCATCATTTTCAATGTTCAAGAATTTGTAGCTGGCTAGACTGTAGACTAATTTTAGCATGCACCAGAATATTCAGTACAATGACAATCCAAGTAATTATCTAATAGGTACATTTATGAATTTCCTTAATCCGAATTTATTTTTCATGCACAAGAAAATCTATATCTATTAATTAATTAATTTACGTTAATTTAATGTATACTACTGCAACCATTATTAACGCTTACAATCAAGAAGAATCGATGTTAAATCTTTCTTATAAAGACACAAAATTCTTCATTTTGAATTATTATCCTTAAATGTAATATCAGTTGTAATAAAAGCCTTACTATAGTAAGAATTATAATAATAAGAAAATTTTTAAAAGCTTATAAAAATGCTTTTGAAAATCATGTGTTATGTGAAATAAGAATAATCTTTTCCTTCATTTTTGCTCTAACTTAATGAATTTTAAGTTGGATGATGAACTAGCTCGTTGTAGCTTTGCTTTGAGGATACATATGGGGTCAACAGAATCAAGGTTAAACCTTAAAATAATGGCAATCTATTCCCATGTATAAAACTCTCTGTAATTCTAATAATTCCATGTGAAGAATATCTAGCATACAAAAAATCAACAACAATAATTATTAAGCTAATTGCACCATTGCAATTGTTTTTCTTTTGAATGGTAATAAATCTGGAGTCTGAATATAGATCTAATTGATAATATATTAAGGCTTAACATAAATAATAACAGCTAAGAACAGGGAAAAATGCCAAGAGTCTGAAAAATAGAATCAATTTGATAGCAATAATTCCACGGTTATTTAACGACGTAGAATGTAATGCTTAGGAAAACTTCAATGTTTTCCACAAAACATCTCCTAGTTTCCACGAATCATGACTCATAGTATATTTAACCGGCGCTTCTGAGAAATGTAGCTTTCAATATCATGCAAGTGCAAATGTAAGGACACCACAGATGTTCATAAATTATAATCCCTCACATGATCGTATATCGCATTGTAATTCGTGGTTCTGTATGTAAGAATTAAAATTAAAGACAACAATTTAATTATTCATTAAAGTCATAATTCACATTAAAGAGGTGTCCTTCCGGAACTATACTTTCAGTAGTAATTAGGCCAACATTATTAAATATCTATGCTTTTTACATTAATTAGTCTGTGTACTTGTAATAAGCAAGAAAGCTTACATTTGTCAATTTAGTGTGTGAAACATTGTATTTTCATGTTGTAATACACTCCCTTAATCGTCGATCCTGGGAACTTAAAATTAGTTCAATGAGAAATTGCAGACAACTTTATTATAGTAGGTACCTAAGTACTGTCTCTGAAAACCTAAGCTCTGTGGGTACAGTGTTTGCATTATATAATGATATCGTACGAAAAATATTAGCCAGTAATCATAACAAGCCTAAACATTATATGCGTTTTAACATACTGCAGGATTTCCCCGTAGTTCCATGCATGCTGTGATTGCACATAACTTGAGCATATAATTCTTATCAAAGTGACTTACAATTAGTTCTACATTTACATGCTTCCATTTAAGTGAGTGTGGCAAAAGGTTTATACGGATGTTTAATTTATTATCGTAATAATGCTATCCGCATTTCACCTAATCTTTTCAGAATCTAACTTCGCAATTTTTATGGACTGGTAGGACAATTGACGAACAAATTGCAAACAATAAACACAAACCCGGTATAGAGATTAATGCATTACACGCACAATTACTCAAGTGTGTTTCAATCTCATTCATAAGCATAGCTGGTTGATTTTTTGCCGAATCTCAAAAACTAATGACGGCTTGGTTTTTGCTGCCGTGTTCAAGCATTTACTTAAATTGCACATAATTCATTTAGCAATATTACCCAAGTCACAACAGCTCGGCTTTATACAGATGAAATATTTCCAGATTATTTCATCTTTGTTTCTTTACCTGAAGTAAATGTCCATTTAAACCTGCTGCGGCTTCATATTCTATGCACCAAAAGCTAACTGATTCAAAAGGTGTTGATGCAACTTATACAAATAATCTCAGTGCATATACTCAAAGTACCCAGGACGGACGAGAAATGAGTAAGACATTAAATGTTTGTAAGAAGGAACTTATAATTGCACAAGGATAATGATGTGCTGTTATTGAAATATTTACGTATTTTTTTGTCTACCTAGAACGTGTGAGTACATACTATAGGCCCAAGCATATTGGTACATTCAATTGAAATGCACACTATCTGTATTCAAGCCCGAAAATTTAAGAAATAGTAAATGAATGATATTGAATGGTTAAAGAGTACCTGTTTACTAAAATATTCTACAGGTTTGTTGTGGTAACATATACAAAGGGTTCATTTGGCCTTGCCAAGAGAACGTCATTTTATAGAATAGATTCTTCACCTGTGCCTTGTACATAATCCAGAATTTGATTCTTTATAATTCGACTGTTTCACTAGCTGTGTTATTATGTGGCACGACTATTACAAGTTACTTACACGAACATACATCTCACTCTCACTATGTGTGTGTCCTATTACTATTACTATTACAAAAGACATTGATATATAATGATATCTAGATACAGCGAGCACTTTTAAGGATGAGATTATATTTCCTATTACAGAAAAGTATATTCAATTCAAATACCTTCTCTACTTGTTACACAATGAATTACTTTAGGTATAACGCGTGTATTCCTTGGAGTTGCACTGTTTTGCATGCCTTTACAAAATTACTTTATATACTTGTTCTCAGTGACTGTCCTTAAATATTTAGGGGTATAGCCTGCTGATGGTTCATTTATCTGCCAAGCAAATATAACGATTAAAAGTGAAACCTTCTACACACGAACTTATGAATGTCCTTAGAATTCGTCATTGTATAAGATGTTATGAAACATCCTGATTCTACTGGTAGGTCAACTTACAATGTTAAAATAAATATCTAGAGATATGTGCAGATGCAATAAATTATTCAAATATTCTAAATTGAAACTAATGTCATTAATAAAGTAGGTAGGAAATGAAGAAGTTAGTGCATGATAATTTCTCCTTACCCAAAAGTTTGACAATGTATTGACTTGAAAGGTTTTCTCAATTAATTCATCAGGGATTTCTAAAAACTTCTTCCCGCTAACAATTCCTGCATTGTTAATGAGAATTTCGACTTTACCGACTTCAGATTTCACTTTGGCTGCTGCTTCGTAAATTGATGCTCGAGAAGATACATCTACAGTGTAGCCGTAACATTTTCCACCGCATGCACGGATCTCCTTCACAGTTTCGTCGTTTCCTAAGAATATAGTTGACGAGTTAGGATAATAATTACAAGAAACGATGTATTGTGTGTAAAGTTTAGAATGTTATGTGAATTTTCACAACAGATTCGGAATTAATTACACCATTCATGCTCGCATACAAATGTGTAGCTATCATAAGTAAATACATGTGTTACAAAGTCATCGCCTTCAGTACAAGTACAAAGTGTGCAACATTTTATGTTTGTGTACATTTTGGAAGCCTGTGTGATGAGCTTTTTATTACACACCAAATAAGTCATATAAGATTGCTCATGAATGAAATAACTATTTTGCAATGCACTGTAATCTTGATTAGGGATTGAGTGAGTCTCAAGATTTATTTTTCAATTGCAATCTAATCAAAGAATGAATAAAGCTCTCCTTATGGTCAATTAGTATAGTAGTGTTTAGATAGTTCTTTTAGAAGTACCTCCTTCTCCTTAATTACAAGATAACAAAACTAATGATTGTGGCGGATTCCTTCATGTAGTATAATCTTGTGATGAAAATAATTAATGGGAGACTGAATCCACGTGGGTTCATCTAAATATTTACACACATTTTCTGCACACTTAAAACTTCTAAATGTCTAGGGCAATATTTTTATTTGCTTGGCTTGCTGTTGAACTTGTTCTTTACACACTGCTTAACTTATCCTTTCAAATATCTCATAGCCCTACCAATTACTTGCTATTTTATGATCCCTTGCACTAGCTATAGGTACTACTCGTTACGGCAATTCTAATTAGTAGTAACTTGCAGCAATTGAACTCGTAACATAACCTTGCCATGTAGATTTCGTATGCTTAAAATGCTACCTGCTATACCTCTGGATAATGTGCACACGTACACATAATTAATCAAAAATGCTAACTTATAAAAAATTTTGAAAAGTAACTTATTCAATAGTAAAAAATTTTTTTAGCTACTGTTGTGTAAACATAAGACTTATACGCATACGGCAAACAGAAACGAGTGATTTTTCTACAAAAATACTAAAACAAAGCATATGTTATGCTTTGTTAAGTAAATAGTGTCCAGAGATTCTATAATATGTTATTGTCTACACTCTTCTCAGTTCTCATAAGGTTATAAATTATCGGAATGTGTGAATTGAAAATGAATCTCATTCTTTACTTTTGTAATGCTTTACGCGTACCATTCATCATTAAATTATGCATAAACATTCCCGTTTCTGTAAATATTTGACTTTTGTTCACGCATATACTTAAATTAATAGTATATCCTACTGGTGACTATGGAAGAGTTTATTTGCTGTTTACAAAATACACAGGAATGGAGCAATGTGCTTTTGATGTTACTACACTACAGGAATCGTTGTTGAATATTTTTACAGTATATACCATTTAGGTATAACGTGGTTTTGGTTTTGTCGTTGTATTAAAAATGATTATTATTTGAGATGTACACGTAAGTATATGAAGTCAGCTAAAGCTACACGTATTATAATTGTAGTGTTCAATAATGTATGTTGTATAAATGATAGACGATTTAGTTTTATTTAATTACCAGCTTTGTTAATATCCCAGGCCACGATGATAGCTCCGTGGACCAACCCCAGTTTCTTTGCCATGAGGCGACCGATTCCAGATCCAGCTCCTGTGACAAGTACAACTTGTCCATGTATGTCTTTGTATCTGAATCTTCTTGGGATGCATGTCAGAACGACGGCAACAAGGATTCCCCAAAGTGCGTAGAGGATGGCACTTCCAAGTTCCTTAAAAGTCTCCAAATCCGCTTCGAAATTACTTTTGGCCATCATTCGCCTCTCTATGATATATTTAGTTTTATCCACAACGGGACATGAATTACTGTGGCTATTCATATTTTCGATTTTAGGGAGGACGTTGTTATTGCTGTTCTTAATGTTGGTATGATTTATCTGATTGTTGTTGCTCTTAATATTGTTATTGCTATTATGTATGAGGAGCTCTTGTCTCGTGAACTCCCCGAGAAACCCGTTTTGATTTTGTTTCCCTTTCGGAATCGGTTCTGTGTTGGCAGAGTTTAGGGTATCGTAGAGAACGGACATTTTGGAAGATATTGATTCTTGTCAAAAGCCGAATTAAGTTCAAGTTGCAATAGGGGTGCAGAAGAAGAACTTGGTCAAGCAGGAAACAGACGGAAAGCAAATTTCACACTGGCACAACAAACACAAAAAGCAACGTTAGTATTACAGTTAAATAGATACTCTGATATTCACTTATGGTAATTTTTATGCCAAGAGAGAGAGAGTCAATATTTTTTAAAACACCTCAAGTTACTCGTGTAACAACTAATTCTGTAACTATCCTCTTGGTTTTCATTTATGAGAAGAGCGTAAATTTGATGCTGCATCAATGAAATCTCAAGTTGAACTGGGAGCTAAACCTTCAAAGCCTGTAAACTAGGTAGAAATAGTTTGCAGTAGTAAAAAAGAAATCTATTGGATGTCAGATAATTGGAAATGTTATGTATGATTATTATGTGTATTTATGAGAGTAGACTCTGTACGACAAAGTGATTAAAACGGAAATGAAACGATGTTCAGTCCCACGTTTTGGTAGACAAGTCAATAGACAATGAAAGAAGGAGAGTGTGAGAATTATGAATGGTAAATGAGAGTGTTACTGTCTAGATCATAATTATTTAAATAAAAATAACTGGGAATTGCTATAACCTAAGTAGTTTAAGGATGAACTCAAGAGACAAGACAACAACTATTGTTGTTAACTAACAGAACAGAACAAAAGACTTTAATCTCATGTGAAAAGTGTCAGGAGTCAGAATGTGTATGCCAATTCGAGAGTTTTACTACAACTCTTCCTTCACAGCTCTCTGTCGCACAGATACAAAATTCGACTATCAAAGCTAACTACACATAACCAAATACAAGCACAGCTCTATGCTAACCAATACACGTTAACATGCACAAAAGTTAAGCTTTGTAAACTGTACCTTCATAAAACATGCATAGATACAGCTAAAAACTTAAGGTAGGTGAAGTACAACTAGACACAATAACCACTAAAGAAACACAAGGTGAAATAAAACTAAACGTGAGCATTGCAACTAGGTACCATTTTATATGTAAAGGCTACACATTCACATTATTTCTGTATTGCTAAAAAGCAAATGAAAGAGTAAACTAACAATGCAATGGCAATGGCAATCAAAACAAAGCATACATGCAGATAGACACTTATACACAAACTTACATTTTCCAAGATTCGTTCGACTAGGTAGATTGCTGTATTGCATTCGTTATATAGTATCGTGAAAGAGTGTAAATGCAATTTTTTACCGTACCGTATTACCACCATTTAAGTCCCTCACCTAATTGGGAGGGACCGAGGAGACTAATAACGAAAATTAAAATTCTTTCACGAAAACTTGATATCCTTATTACAATTACAACAATCCCTCAATTACAACAACATGCTTCAAATGGTACATTGTATATTCTCTCTTATTTCGATAAAACCCCGAAGACAATACAGGAGGAAGGAAATGAAGGTTTAGGAAAATACTCTGAGAAATAAGGCCCTACGTACCCAATCTTAAA
>JAAAYG020041294.1:0-12976 GCA_009936455.2 Tomocerus minor
GGTGAAATCACCCACCACCTGGGTGAAATCACCCACCACCTGGGTGAAATCACCCACCACCTGGGTGAAATCACCCAGGTGAAAAGACCCCGGTGAAATCACTCATTTGTGACGTGTTAGTATTTAAAATATTATTGTACAAGATTACTGTTGCCCTTGTTGTAACAGGGTCTCGTCTGTAATTTAACAGTGAGTTTGCAATTTAAAGACTTATCTAACTTATCTTATTACGTACGGGGAGTCATGCTCAGAAGCTGAATCAACTGTAAGTAAACCGTTTGTAGTATTTTAAATAGATATTAGTTTCATTGTAGTTTTATTGCTTTGAAGATGTCAACTTTGAAATTATTATTGAAGAACCAAAGTTTTGCAACTAATAAAAATATTCGAAATTGTTATAATGTTAATTTAGAAAGGGAATTCAGATTGAAATATTGATTCCTTTGATCACGGAAAGAGTGTAAATCAGATGTAGTGTGTGTGTATGTGTGAACACATATATAGAGTTGCAGAGTTGCAGGAGATGGAGTGAGGGAATAGTTAGCCATGTATGGGATGAAGAAAATAATGTAAATGATGAAAAGTTGTCTAGAAAATCAGAGATGAGTAAAGTCAAAATAGTGTTGAGTTGGATGGTGTAGTGGGAGAGTGTTGGAGAACTGATGTTATCCATAATGATCATTGATCCCCCGCCTTCTCTTCATCTTCCCCGTCGATCTTTCCATGTACCTCATAATATCCATCTATCTCGTTTATTCCGCTAAGGCTGCGAAGCTATTCTTCCTGTCGACTCGCCTCCGCTCTCGTTGAGAGGAAAGTAGGGCGATGTATCTCTGGAAAAATTTACATTTGCTGTCGACACCCTCTCATCTGTTGTCTTGTCTTGTCTGCAGACAAGTTCTTTCCTTTTCAACTTTCTCTGTAAAGATTAGGGATACGGGAGGCAAATGGTGTGTAAAACTAAATCCAAAGTCACACCAAAGAAATACAGCTATTTTTTACAAGCTCTTTTCCTTGTTTCTCTCTCCCATCTTACTTATGTCTTTCTATTTGAAAGGAGTCGCTCTGGCCAGAGAAAGACAAGCAAGACCCAAGGAACACAACCCAAAAGGCAGGCCTTCAAAAAATTCAGAATTCGTCTCAATCTAGAATGACGTAGGGCAAGGGAAAGGCAGCCTTGTATAAAATACATTTTCTTCACTTATAAACTTCACAGAGAGAGAGAGAGAGAGAGATAGATATAGAGAGACAAAACTCTCTCTAAATAAAGTATAGATATATGTATATGGATGTCCTACTTTAATATTATATCAGAGAAACGCAAGCAAACTAAATAGAAACCAATTCAAGCCCATGCAAAGATAAGTCAGATCGAATGCATTAGATATATTTTATTACATTACTACGTTACTTGCATTGAATTACGCCTCTGTATTGTGTTCAGACGTGAATATACTAAGACCACTTTCTCTCCTCAAAACTTAAGTAAAAGTGAATACATGTGAAGAGACAGAGAGAGAGAGAGAGAGGGAGGGAGAAAGTAGAAGGGTAGTCGACTAAGAAAAGATATGAAACATTTTCCTCTTTGCTTTCCTCGTGCATATCGCCGTAGCAGATAGATAGGTAGATGGATTTTGAGAAAAGTCGATTCCACTGCTAACCTGACTGTGAGTGACTATAGGGAAGGAGTGCAGAGCAGTGCACAGGAGATTTAGTCATGTTCTTGTCAATGGAAGTAAATGGTCAGTGGTCTGCTCGTCGGTTCTTGTCCAGTCGGCTAGACTTTCCTTGGTCTGATAGACAAGACCAGAAAGTGTTAGCTAACATAACGTAGCGTAACTTTAGCTTCCTAGCACACACACAACTATTATCTGAGGCGGACTCGTTGCAAGAAGAAGGAAGGAGATGGTCGTCCACCCTTTATATCTATGTACGACTAGTTGTTAGATATGGTGATGGCGAGTGACCATTTTGCTGAGTGCTTGAGTGACTGCAAACTGCCAAAATTGCTGACGACGCTAAAAGTTTCCACTTTCTTTCGCTTTCTCTCTCTCTCTACTTTCCCTTTTCACTTTAGTCTATTGTAGCTTGTCTTTTAATACGAGAGCAACCATTTCTCTTTCCTTCTACTTACTACTACTTCAACTACCGACTACTGAAAAATAACTGCTCTACCTTATAGCAGGCCCTTCCTTCTCCTACCTTGCATTTACCATTCTACTCTACTTAGCCAACCTTCCCTCCAATGGCCACTATAAAACTAGTTGGTAAATATACACTTCCCATACAATCCAACTCCTTCGTCTTCTTCTCCTCAGAATGGAAAACTGCAATATGCAAGATCTTTCTGTCATTTCATACCTGCCTTTCAATGGCCCTTAACTTCAAATCCTCGCCCTATTTACTGCTGTACTTACAGTCACAGTCTACTTGCATATTACACATCGCCGTCATTGTATATCTTCTCTTCCTCAAAATCATATTCTTTATCTTTAAAACTTTCTATACTATGCTAAGCATTTGAATTTTGTACATTGTAATTTTGTTACAGTGGAAAATATTAAGTACCCCTCAAATATAGGCAGGGAAAAGCCGACATCGATTAATAAGCATCTAAATTGTATAAGGTCTAGACAGCAAAGGAATTACTTATTAGTAAGTGAATGTTTCCAGCACTAATTTAACTTTATTTTTAATTTGATGCATTTTTAATTTGTAATGTAATTGTCGCGCGTGAACGAGTACGTAATATCCTAATACAGACATACAGATGCATATAAAAAGATTTACTATTTAGGATGATATGCAAACAGTAAAGTAGCAACCTCTACGAATGTTGGCATATTGAAAATAATCTAATGCGACCAAAAACGAAGGTATAACACTAAAACTGTGTTAATTAGTTTCCCTTTTAATAATACCTTGTGACCAATATTGATTTGACAAGACGACATTCCTCCCCTAATTATAATTAGCCCGTTTCTGAATGTATAGCTAGTCTGGATGTCTATATTACCTTTGTAATTCAGAAACTCATCAATTTACATACAAACTTAAGAGTATCTTATTATTCAATTTATTTGCGTATCAATGAATTTGCAATAGGGAGTACATGATTTTTTATGTTTAGTTGTAAAATACTTTACTGGTAGAGAGTCGGTGAATCTTCTTTTACTTATTTACCAAGGCATCTACAATACAAAATTCTGTAGGCATGACCAACAATCCACCAGAGCATAGTTACGAGTATATAAGCCTCATGCTGGTTATTTTGCTGAAAGAATTTTATAAGCAGTCGATCTCTGTTTTCTCTAATTCCCTCAAAGGATACTTAGGCTTTTGTGAGTCTCATTTTGATGTAAATCTCACCGGCACACGTTGATAATGACAAATGCATTTTATAACAGAGTCGATCCTTTGTGAATGTCAACTTTGTCAGCTAATGAGCTTTGATTTCAACACACATGTTTAATCTTATAAGCTTATTACAGAAATATAAATCGTAGTCCTTCAGAACTATAAATAGACTTTGTTCTTTGATCAAAAAAGTCAATACTGTGCATATACTGCATCTGTCTATATCGTGTACGTGTAACGTGCCTATATCTGGACTCCCACACTCATACACTGATTATAAATTGGTAGAATACAAAATTAATCATGTGAAACTTTGCAATCCTCTTGTAAGGTAAATAAAAATATGTGTAAATGCTCAGGCCCGGGAATTTAGCAATTACTAATGTCAACTACGTATAGATGCGCAATTTTTGCTTCCTAATATGTACAATGTGCAATACTCAATTACTAGTAGAACATGAGTATTAGACAAACTGTCGTATTGCTACATTTTTCTAAAAGTTTGCATACTACTTGAGATGAAATATTTGTAAGTTTTAAAAAGTATAAGTGTCATTGGTGGACACGTTATTTATTTTGTTGAGGAAGTATCTTGGAATTTTCCCCTCGCCGGCTCGTTCCATTAAAAAGCTTGTCTTTTTGTAGTATGTATTTAGGTATATTTAGAGTCGAGATAGAGTTGGAGCGATGATGTTATGCAAGGATCTAATAGAAAGAGTGTATATTTTATGCGGAGTCAGTTTAGAAGAGTTTCTTTTGGGTGCAGTGAGAAAGTTGGGATGAGATGACGGGAGGCAGAGTGGCATACACACAGTCATCTTCATACTTAAGATAGCCAAAGCTTCATTCAACACTCTAAAACCTGTCAAATACACAAGCCATTCTCATCACCATGTGTAAATAGACATTTTACTTGTATTCAGCTCCACTGAGCTACTCTTTACTAGACTTCTCATCATCACAAGGTACTTTACTACATCTCAACATCATTTTGCCTCCAACTCCTATACATCTATACACAGATACTGCATTGCACTTTGCACTAGTTTTCTTTCGACTCTTCTTACTTTCTTAAAGATATTCTACATACTATCCTATTCGATTACAAATGTTCCACTTCTGTGTTAGCTACGGTTATAAAACCAGGAGAAAGTCCGTGACTTATATCTTTCTAAAGAGTTTCTCGTATATTATAGAAGTAGAAGAGAGTATTAGAGGGAAATAGAAAGTATAAGGTTGACAAGCTCTCCTACTTATTTTACTTTGCTTAATGGGTACGTACATGGATTTTGTAGGTGCAGAAGGAGAACTGTAGTAGAACAGAAGGAGCAGTCTAAAGACAGAATGAATTACTTTGCTGACTGCCTAATATTGTGCGAGTAGAATGTATGCACAGGTCCTTGGTCGTCGATAAGCTCCTCAGCTCCTACTTGTAATCCAGCGTATGAATATTGAGAAAAACTACTTTTCGTCACTTGAGGAGCAGAAGGAAGGAGAGTAGTGAGTCGCATAAGTCGACTTCAACCGATCGAACTCATCGAAACTGAACTTAACTGAAATTCTGTAGAATGTGAACTCAATTGAACCAATAGACTCAGACTCCACTGAGCTCGGAGTAGGAGAGAGTGAGAACAAGTTTTATGATATGAAAACTATCTCCCAGCCTATACTTATCATATCATAAATAGTGTTCAGTCATGACATACAGAGACTCATCTCCATTCAAATCCTCGACAGAAAGCACACTTCCTGATATATAAGTAGCCACTATGCCTGCAGTTTATAGAAAGTCGAGACTCCTACCTATTACGACTCACACATTCGAATGGCATTCGCCCCATAAGCCAAAACCAAGTCAAGTAAAGCTAAAGCCTTTTCGTTTTTCAATCTATTCACTCACTTTACCTTGCTTTTTTACGAACTCTCTCGCTCTCTCTCTCTCTTTCGCTCAATTCATAACCAATACTCCTCAAGTCATGTCGATTTCCTAGGGAAAAGCTAATAATATCCCGATGACTGCGACGAAACTGAATGCAACGTGTTATTCCAATCATATACTTCAACCAATTTCAATATTCTTCTATCACACATATGATATCATAATCATATATAAAAGAAATATTCCATTTCGTCACCAATTTCTCACAAACGACAGTCAACAGTATTCAATTCTATGTGAAATCCCTCTGATGAACATCTCCAAGTACAACTTCAACCTTAGATATTAGTGTGGGCTCTCCTCTGCAAAGATCTAATGTATGTATTATTGGTTTTGGTTATAGTATAACTAAACATCAAATCTAATCAAATTGTACTTAAATATCTTGTAATACAGCCCTCAAGCAGGCATTGCAGGAATTAATTAATGCAATGTTATATGAGTTGATGTTTGTAGGAATGATCGCACTTTCTTGTCCATATCTCTTTAGAAATAAATTTTCTAAAGAGTTATCCCCCGTAAGTGTCCTTTTCTGACAGCAAGACATTTTTACATAATTACACGAAGAAAGATTATGTACTAAACATGCCCGTACTAGACTGGTGAGCATTCCATAAACTCAGTAATTATGTTTTTCTTCTTCAAGTAAACAAAAAGTTATGCTGGAGTAACTCCATCAAAATTGTAGATAGGTACCCATACTCCTTTAATTATGATTGTTTCTTCTTAAAAACAACTTACATATAATAGCTACGGCAGTGCCGAACTCATAAGAAAAGCATTGACGAGAGCTCTCTATTTATTAAGGATCATTTCCATACGATTTGCATTAAAATGTCTACTGTTTTCTTGTTAAACTTGTCGCAGAATTTTTTAAATCAGGTTTGAAGCATTTGACCGATTTTAATGAGAAATACACCAATAAAATCCCAGAAACATTATCTAAATTTTGGATAATTCGAAATTTCGGGTAGATTGTTGCCCTATTAAAAAAACAATTATCATATTTTCGATAACTTTCAACATTTCAATATTTATTTTCGTGAAGCCATCTATCCAAAATTTTGAATTATCGAAATTTTTTTATAATGTTTGTAGGATTTTATGTGTGATTCTCATTAAAATCGGTTCCGCGTGGCTTGCCTGATTCAAAGAGTTCTAGAGGAACCTCTTCAAAAATATATACTTGTCAATTTGCCTCCTACGTGACCGGAAGTACAAATCAAAGCGCATCAGACATTATTATTGTCCTTGATAACAAGCATAACGATACTTAGCAAACTTTTTAGATACAGGAATTTTGCTCGATTGTCTTGCAGATTGGAATGAATATGTCTGTGATATAGGGAAAGGTGAGGTGGTGTTTCGGCACCCACTAGGCCCGTCGTAAATGTTCGATATTTTATGTTTGGAAACATGACCATCATAGAATGGATCCTTAACAAGGTGCACCAATTCCGGAAAAATGTGTGCCAAAATTTTGACCTAATTAATGGGACTTGAATAGTTTGACTATTCAACATAGTGCATTGACCTTACTCTACTACTAGCATTTTTTCTAAACTGTAAGCCCATATTTCCGGGATGATTGACCTTAGAAAAGACAATTAGAAATTACAAGAAATATTAATTGCTGGCACTACAATATTTTATAACAATATGCAGTAGGGTCATTAATACTTCTATATGGTGAAAAGTCACAACGATCGACACCTTGTATATAATGATTACCAGTACTATATGATCGTTCTACTCATCGGATTGTGCCGAAAGGTAATGTAAAGGCAATTTCAAAACAACCAATCTTGACTCAGTTTTAAAATACATATCTAATAGATGGGTGTTTACATTGCTTGTATACAATAGTCGTACTTTTATTCAGGTAGAATGTCGAATACTACAGTACATGGTTTAGCGGAGTCAACAACGAAAAGTGGGTATCAAGAGCGCGAGAAATTAATTGGAATTGGTAATGGTCACTTGTCATTGTTGACAATGAGAATGTGTACATTTTTCGGATTCGTTGTCGTTATTACTGGGATTTACACACTATTTCTACTTTGGCTACTGCCATCAAATATCTATGATTCGGAACAGTTATCTACACAAACAAATTATATGGACGCTGCCGAGTATGCCGACCAAGCCATGTTGAAAGTGGATCGTTTCATGGAAACTGTAAAAATGATAAAATCCCAGACGAGAAAGCCAATGGAGGGGGAAAATAGTTCGCCATCGTCAGTAGTCTACAAGCCACCACGACATAGACTATTTTTAAGACCTAAACAATATGGGAAGACCTTGGGCTTTGAATTAGACTTATTACAGTCAGACGAAGTGACAGAAGCAAACCATCCATAATTTCACAAGAGAAAGTTACATAACAATAATTTTTTAATGATAAATTAAAATGTACTACTGAACAGCGAATGATCTGTAGTTCTGTACTAATAATACCTACATACCTACTTAGAACTTAATGGACTTAATATTTTTTCTCCTATTTATGTTTTTATTAAAAAATTTGACAATTACTTGTATGCAGAATGACTGTAGACATATTTTATAGATAATGTGACAAGATACATACAGATTGATATGTCTGCACTCTGCATGGCCGGCAGTGCTTTTAATCAACTGGATACTTTTATTGGGGTTTATACACTTTGATATTCACGATGCAGTAATGATTTTTCCTTGATTAAATAACCATTTAGATCTCTGCTATTGCTAACGTACAGATTGTTTCTCTTATTTTGGCATAGATGTGTACTATCCCATTTCAATGTATATAAAGCCAAAATTACAAATGTGCATTACTATACATGAGATACAAGAAAGTTGAAGCTACCCCAAGCTTTTGCTTAGTTGATCAAAGTTGGGATTTGCATCTAAATAGAGCTATGGACCATATTCACAAATACACTGTTGGACATCATGAGGCGTACATAACGAAGAAGTATTAGGGGCACTAACGAGAATGGCATCAATATTTGTCTTAGCCCTAAATTATCACACTTTCCGTTGGTGATAGCGCACTACTTAGATATATTCAGCTACAACCTTAATGTGCTAAATAAAAAATCGAAATGGTTCATAGCACCTTATTACATTCTAAATGGATGCATAGAAAAGCGCCATGAATAGAGCACTAAAGAGAAAGCGAAGGGTAAAAGTGCATTTGGTTGTGCAGAGAAGAAAGTTTGGTGGTATGGGGAAAATATGCTATAAAGTGAAATTATAAAGTGGAAATGTTGCGTTATTTCATTTTACTTTGTCGTTTCCATTATGACAGGGTAAACGTCGGAGCAAACAAAAGTGCAGGGGAAGGGAAAGTACTTATGCGAGACTGCCATAGCTGGCCAATGCAATAAATTCGAACATTCCACAATGTACGTCATAACAAGGAGTATAATACGGTTATTCTCACATACGATCCATGTGTACATTAAAAGGAAGTAACGTCTCATAAAATCGGTACTTTCACGCAATTAAAATGATCACGGAAGGCTTTTGAATGCGTTTATTATTAGTTCAGGCTGCTTTAGTACTCCAATGTGCCCTACTATGGCATTGCAACGCTTCCCGTTCCTTCTCCGACACGTTCACCAGCTCTGCAACGACTTTTGCACCGAATTTTACATTTCTCCCTCCTCTGCCAACGCCGATTCCTAACTACGAATTTTCCTTCTACTTTTACGGCTTTCTAGTAGTATTTTAGGGAAAATTACATCCTAGTTGTTTTGTAATGTGTATTATGTTAGCTGGTTAAAGTTGAGGTTATTAACTCACACGACAATTTGCATGTTCACATTAATCCAGGATATTATTGCAGCACAATACAGCCAGACTCATAGACACACAATATGTACATGTTGGCACGGACGGACTTACGCCTCATGTTCTTCTCAGCCAAAACTACGTACTTTCCCTGATCGTGTTTGTTGACCTGTAAACCATCAACTATTACCATTCTGTTTTCTTTATGACTTATATCCACTCCTGCTACAGGGTTACTAACATCTACTGCCACTTTCACCATTCATCCTCCACTGATGACTGACATGAAGCTCTATAGAGGATTTGAACAGTTTTAGGAGTTACTTGGACACAAAAGAATAAACTGTAACAGCGAAGATTTTTAAAATGTGCGGAAAATTCACGTACAAACATTACAGTAGGAAAAGTAATATTTCCTATGGAAATTATATAGTAAACTTTTTTCAAGCCCACAATATTATGAGCAAATGGATTAAAAATTATTTTTATTTAAGGCTAAATTAGAGACAATTGAGTCAATTGACACAGATAATAGAGTCGACACTATTAAATCGTATTGTCCACATTGATTTAAATTTTCAGAATTAAAAAGTACGCAGCTGTGTTCTAATAGTATTAATATTTATGACATCCTATCATAAAAGGTGTCAAATCTGTAGCAAAGGGACGTTCTAACTGTAAACCTGAGTTTACTATTCTGAGATGATGATTTTTTATTTTTAGATTTTCTAAACAATGCTCTCTTAAAATTGAGCCAGGTCATGGGAAGAACAATAAATATTTATAACCCTGTACATGGTGAACATGTACTTTACCTAAGGGAAAGCGATTTACTTTAAAAAAAAGTTGTCTATTTGGTGTACACGAAAGTAATGACAGTGTTTGTTGAGCGTATGCTATTATTTTTATTGTGTGGTCGAAATAAACAAAATATAGTAAAGCAAATACATAGTTTTGGTGTAACATTATTGAAAAATATCCCTTTTTGTCTCATTGAAGTCGTAAGCGTTGGAATTAATTTCTTTAAATATAATCCAATGTGGGTTCACAGTTGCAATTATATATGATTTACAATGCAATTTTCAATTGTGATAGCATCTTTGTTTGAATGCGAATAGTTTATTTTATAACGTAATAGTACAAGAAACTTAATAATATACATCAAGATTCCATTCGTCATTTATATGAGTATACAGTTTACTATACGTCGCAAATGTTTCTATGTAGGTTCACTACTGCTTTATAAGTTCAAATGGCAATTCCATCTAAAACTGAAATGCTATTAAATAAGTATGCTTTAAAATTTCGTTTGTTATAGTATTTGTGTTTTATATAAATCCTATTATAAATGTATGAGAAAACTGAAAGGGCTGTTTTATTAAAGTGCGAGAGATCTAGCTGAAGAGTGAACTATCGTTAAGCCAACTTAAAAGGAAGGACACAGAGAGGAACGAAAGGATTTCATTGCCATTATCCACCCATATGCTATATATCGGTATATTATTCATTCGACTACGGCTTTTGCTGATGCAATCATTTCTTTTCATCGTTCTTCTTTTGAATGTACACAAGGAGCAGTTTATTTCTGCATTATGAGCACAAAGAAAGGTTATCACTGGATTTTCATAAATCTACAAAAGCCAAGCATAAATACTACAGTGTAGGTATATAGCTACATAATAATATGTGTATATATTATTATATTTTACTGTGGTATGGGGTATGCTATATGATTCACTTCACCAAATATACGAAATGAATATCCATTCTAAGCCTTCATATAAAAAATTTTGTGCTTACGTAAGAATATAATTAAAAAGTAGGTACACAAAAGCACAGGGCTACTAATACTTAAAATCATCTCAGAAATAATAATAATGCTTGACATGAATATTGGGATACAGGCATACATATAATTTTCATTAGTATTTCGCTTTCTGTGAAATTATATAGCGAATGATATTTATGAGATGGATTTCAGTTTTTGCTCGCTCTAAAAATGGGGAGGATATTATTAACATTACAAATAGTTAGAATATTATTTAGATATGGACGTCTATAGGTGTGTCGCTTGTTCAGAGTAGATCTTTAAACTAGAAAAATATGGGAAGTTTGTAAAGATGCAGGAGGTTCTTAGTGGCGACAAGACAAAATAGTTTCTAAGTTGTGTTATGTAGCCAATCCACGGAGTAGCTATTGTATCTACTTTACATACACAATGTAATGGGGATGGCTAAATTTCTTTGAATCTTTGCTCTGCTCTCTGTGTGCATTATGCATAGAGAGAAGAAATAGGAAAGGAGTAAAAGGCTGGAAATATGGAAATGAATACCGTGATTCTGACTTGCTCTGACTCTCAACAAAAGAGGGAAAAGGAAAAGAAAAATTACTAAAATTTGATGCGCTGGCATAACATTGATACACTCATATTTCATTGCCTTGTGGGCACCCAATTCACAAAGTCGTTTTCCAACATGAGTACTTTTAATATTCCCTAATGCATCATTTGGAACATCATCCATTCGTTTTGCATGCACATCAGAAGCAGCTACATCCTCATCTCCTCTCTCTCCCCTTTCCACTGTCTCACTCATTGCCTTTCTCTACTTTTACTCCTCTTCATAAGTAACTACAGTACATAATGTCTTTCTTTCCTCACAGACGCCACATAAATGCACCAATAAAATTCACCATCAAAAGTTAAAGAAACTAAAGTACTGGCTTTCTTCAAGGTAGTGCATAATGTAAAAAACACACCATTGTGTCATATAAAATAAACTCGCGACTCACCTACGCTAAAATACATGCCCCATTTTCATTCAATTTAATTCGCGATGTAAAAATAATCCTTCCTGTGCTGCATAATTCTTATTACATTACGTATAGTAATATACTAATAATACCAGATCCTCGTAAACTGTGGCACAAGTTGGGACGCATTGGTGGATACTTATTTCATTCAAAGGTGAGTGTCTGAAGGGGTGCAATGGATTATGAGGTTGTCTCAAGTCCTATTTGTATGGGACATTTAACTAAGAAATATTCAAGAACTGAAGGGTCTTGTCATCGAGCGCAGTAATAAAATGACTCAGAAAATGCTTTCAAACACTGAAACAAATTAGAATGAACGATTAAACTTGTGCATTATCACTGAAGGAAGACATATTAAAAAATTTTAACAACAATAACCGGAAGTTTGAAAGTTAACGGTAAATTAAAAAAAAACTTTACTATTTGTAAGGTATTAATTAAGCATTCTGTATTAACTAAAAAATTAAGCACTCGCATGTGTATTAAATTGGTATCAGCCAATGCATTAGCCTATGTGATGCGCTCACAGTTGTGCCACATTGTATTTTGGTAATCCTGGTTATAATTATTCCAAACAACATGAAAAAATAATTACAATTTTGCAATAATGCACTCATTTATCTGTTTTACCTTTTTGATACCCATGAATTTATTTGACTTTTAGCCAAAAAATTTCCAGTAAATGGAAAAATTGTCGCTGCATAATAAAATAATGTATTTTCAGTCAAATCTGGAGGAAGATTTGCTCGTAACAGGCAGGAAACGATATATAGTGCATGTCTATTATTCCACTATTCCACTATTTAGTATGTCTAGTCTGTCCGTTTAGCTTCGACTCACCTACTCAATATGCAAGCAGGCCATTAAACAAGGTTATTAAAATTTCAAATTGGGCACGAAAGCTAATAATTTCATTGTCGCTCGCAACCACAATTGCAATGAACCCAGTCAATCAATTGTAGAGGTAGCTCCTACAGTAATATTTTTATATTATTTTAAATTATGGTTTTTACCAGGGTTGTATATTGTCCACCAAAATGGAATTTCATCCATCCAGTGGACAAAATGGATGAAATTGGACAAAATAAG